>LPNX010305732.1:212738-235948 GCA_001517045.1 Pseudotsuga menziesii
TAGAGCATAAATTTGAGAAAACTAGTCATGAGAGAATCTCTGCACCTCTTGAGTTGATCCACAGTGATGTTGCTGGCCCATTTCCTCATATGTCAATGAGTCAGGCCAAGTATGCATTGACATTCATAGATGACTTTTCCAGGTATTGTTGGGTTTACTTCCTGAAACACAAGTCTGAAGTTTTTGGCCTCTTCAAAGTCTTTAAGGCTTTGGTTGAAAACCAGTCTGGGAGGAAACTCAAGGTCCTCAGATCTGAAAATGGTGGTGAGTATGTCAAGTCTAAGTTCATTCAATATTGTGCAGATGTAGGTATTCATATGCAGCATTCTATCCCTTACACACCACAGCAGAATGGTGTTGCTAAGAGGAAGAATAGATCACTGAAAGAGATGGCAACATGCATGATGGAGGCTAAGACTTTGCCACCAAATTTTTGGGCCGAAGCTATAAACTATGCAGCCTATATCCAGAATAGGATGCCTCATAAATAGCTTTATGGTATGACTCCTTTTGAAGCATGGAGTGGGCACAAGCCAGATGTGACCCATTTCAGGATTTTTGGCTCAAGGGCTTGGGCTAGAATTCCAACAGAAAAGAGAAAGGCTTTGCAGCCCCAAAGCCAAGAGTGTCTATTTGTTGGGTACTCTAAAGATTCAAAAGGGTACGAGCTGATCAATTTGAGCACAAACAAATCCTTCATTGAAAGGAGTGTTCAGTTCCAAGAAGAGCCCCTAGCAGCAGTGGAAGTTGGAGAATCCTCTTCACCACCAGAACCTTTGAATGTAAGTGAAGAGATAGTTGAACTTGCTGATTTTGATATTTCTGATAATGATGATTTAATTTCAGATCCTAATAGTCCTACAATACCAAAATTGGCAGCAAATACCATTCATGCAGCTGGAGAACTAGCCAGAAATCCTAATGATCCTAGGAGGACTAGATCTCAGTTTGAGAGTGCTCTATGCATGAAAGATCCTATGTTTGCAGAGAAATGCTATCTGCTGGTTGAATCAGACCCACAGACATATGAAGATGCAGAAAATGATCCAAGATGGAAAAAATCCATGAAAGAAGAGTTCAGCTCACTCCAGAAGAACAACACTTGGGAGCTGGTTGATCTTCCCCCAGGGAGGAAGCTAGTTCAGTGTAAGTGGGTTTACAAAACCAAATTTGCTGCTGATGGTTCACCTCTGAAATACAAGGCCAGATTGGTAGCCAAGGGCTACTCATAGGTACATGGCATAGACTACAATGAGACCTTTGCACCAGTGGCAAAGATGGACTCCATCAGGCTAGCCTTAGCCATTGCAACTTCAAAGCAGTGGGAGGTACATCACATGGATGTGAAATGTGCTTTCCTGAATGGATATCTCACTGAAGAGATTTACATGCAGCAGCCTCAAGTATTTTCTACTAATCCATCTCTTGTGTGTGGGCTAAAGAAGTCATTGTATGGGCTTAAGCAAGCCCCCAAGGCTTGGTATGCCAAGATTGATAGCTTTCTGCTATCACTGAATTTTGTTCGATGCAAGTCAAATCCAAATGTCTATTTTAAGTTGATTCATGGTTCATTAATGATAATTTTTTTGTATGTTGATGACCTTCTCATTACAGGAAGCTCAAAGGATGAAATTGTCTCCTTGAAGGATGCAATGAACCATTCCTTCTCAATGACTGATTTGGGCCTATTATGCAAATTCCAAAAGTTATTTTCATCGTGCAAGTTAAAATGGCGGAATGGATTTCCACCATCGATTGGATCTGATCATTGATTTCTTCCATTGAAATATAAACCCTTTTACACCATTTCATTGATTTAAGGATTTCATTTCTCCCTTATTTCTCCTTACATTGTTTTATACCTCTCCAACTACTTAGCACAAAAATAGTGCTAACAATATGCATAGTTTTTTATCTTTAAATTATGCCTAATCTTTGCAACCCCTTGTTCCATTTCCTAAAGCATTTCTGTCCCACGCACAATTTTGTTCATTGAATTATCCCAACTCACTAGTGTCCTCCTCCTTATTCCATGCAAAGCTTTAAATAGACTCATTCCCAATAATGCTTGTTTCCCATTATTATATGGAATCTCTACCAAGTGTAGATAATCTTCCCAGTTGGGTTTCTTTCCATCACATATATGTGAAGCATGTCTTCTATCACCCAATTTAGTGTTTTTGTTTATCCATTTGTCAGTGGATGGTAGGAAGTACTAAAGCTCAGTTGTGTACCCAAATACGAAAAAAATACTTTTCTCAAAGTTAGAGGTAAATTTTGTATCTCCTCTCGATACAATTTCTTTGGGTAATCCATGTAATTTGAATATTTCCCTCATGAATATTCTAGCTATCTCATCATCCTTTCAAGTATACTTAACTAGAATAAAATGTGGTTCCTTGGACAATTTATCCATCACAACCATGATCGAATCATCCTTTCTTGAATTAGTTGGAAATCCAATAATAAAATACAAAGTTACCAACTCCCATTTCCATTCTAGAATTAAGAGAGGATGAGACAAAATTGTTGGATGTTGATGCTCCACCTTCACTTGTTGGAATTTCACACATCTATAAATATACTTAACAATGCCTTTCTTCATTCTTGGTGTGGTGTCCCTAGCTGACCCAATATCACTTTTAGGACAATGGAAAAATCTCTGAAGTCCATTCTATCAAAATGTCATAGATTCCTCGTCAACGATCCTTCAATTTATAAGGACATTACTCAACTACATAGACAACTTTCTCTTCTTCTATCTCTATACTATGCTCATTGGGTTCTTTCTCTATCGATGTCTAAAATATATTGACTCAAATCCATCAAATTTGATCTATTAGCTTATCCTTTATCTGAAATTACCATGCTTACTTGTAATTCCATTCTTCGATGATCCATTTCCAAAGTGATAAATTTTATAGACTATCTCCAATGAGGCCATCTTTGATGATGTCAGGTCCAATACATCAAATCTCACCTTCTAGCTTTACCCCAAACCTCATTAATCCAATGGTGAATGAATCCTACGATGTCCTACTTTTGATGAGCCATATTGGATACATTGTTTCTGATATGATATCCTATTTGGTCCATTGAGATTTACCCACATACTCTATTGTGGCATTTCCCCTATGTGGTACTCTCATTACAACATTTATGATATGATATTGGCTACGCTACATCAAGATATCTCGAATAAAATCCCAATTGCAATTATTGATACTATAAATTTGATACGTCAGATATGAAACTTGGTATTTTTCAATATCAAATCCCTAATCCACCAGGTTCTGACACATCGCAATCATACTCTTGAAATCCTCTTCTTGAACCTTCTACAAAAATATTCAAAATTGATCCATGATGAGGATCTCCTTGACACATATGTGCTTGATATACCAGATTTATTTTCTCCATTAGTATTTACTCCAATCATTCTTGATTGGTTTCCCTAATGGATAACCTTCAATAAATCCTTCTTGATATGTCAGGTTCTGATCCATAGATATCCGCATTCCATTGGAATTCATTGTATGCACTCTTCGCTGCACTTCCTGATGAATGATATCCAATAGCTATATTTTGATTTCTAGGTTCTAATAGATATTGAATGATGGAAACCTTAGAAATATGATATCAATTTCCATGGGCCTTAGGCCCATCCAGGACACTCATTAACCATTGTGACTGAAGTATAGCAATATGCATTATTTATTCTTACCTGCAATTATGATTATTTCTAGTCATGCAAACATACCATTCTCCATGCAATTAAGCAAAGCTATAGGTAAATAAACAAGATTATCCAATGAGCTTTAATACATGATGTCAAGGATTATATAGACATTCTACATCACAATCCATTTTCATAGACCTCTTGATATAGGCAAATAGAAGTATTCATCCCATTAAACATTAAATTATAAAGCAATGAAATCAACAAAACACATCACATGCATATTTATCTTAACGAATAGTTTCCCAAGAAATAGATTGCACAAGAGAAATGTTCCACCCTATTAATGTTTGAGAAAATCAGAGGTGTTTGAACTTTAAGACTTTTATCAAATAATTTCAGAACTTTATAAAACTTGAAGTCATCGGCACAATCAACTTTATGTCAGCCATCTATGAATCTTTAAATCATCCACATATGAATCTTTATAGCAGTAATATATGAATCTCAAGAATAAATCAACCACATAAAATAATCAACCATAAGAGACAAGATATACCCTGGGGAAACCCTCCAAACACAAAGGATGAAAAACCCAAAAATTATTTAAGTATGATAGATAGATTTGCAGAGAATGATTCACAACATATAAGCATATTGCTCCATAAGAGATATCACCCTAGAAGTAGTGAAGAGAGATCCAATGCAACCTTGCAAAAAATTTTGTATGCAATTGTATTTAACTTGCCATATGCCTCGCATATTAATAACAAGAAAAAACAACCTAGCATGCAGAAGGGGGTGAATTGGAGGCTTAGTAAACACACTGATATCATACATGGTGCATTCACTAAGAGTAGCATGCACTAGAACTCCTCTCTAAGTGCCTAAGCTCCAGTTTCAACCTAACACTTCAATTACCCTTGTATGCAAAATATATGTGCCCTCCTTCTTTAAATAGCTTTAATTGGATGCTAACTGACTTGAATTGAATGTGATCTTCCTGAATTGAATGCGAACTGAATGAATTAAATGTGAACTAACTAAACTGAACTTAATATTCAACTGAATGTTAGGAGACTAACTAAAATTATTTGGTACTTCACAATTGGTGTCACCCATGCACAAACACTTTGCATGAATTAAGGAGATGTTCCTTCTTTAACTTACACATTCTTTATTTACAACTTAGGATTAACCAAGGCATTCATAATTTGAGTTCACTTGAGGCATACTTGTGTAATTCACATTCATTCTCTTTCTCTATGATTTATCTCATTATCATTAATTAAATATTCATCATCCATATGTGTATTAATTAATTAACCATCTTTTTAGCACAATTTTAGTTTACAATAGTTGAGGAGGGCTTAAGGTAAGGAAATAGGGATTATATTTTGGAATTTGGTGCTATGACCATGGAGCTAATAGGTTGGGTGTTTAAGGGAAGACTAAAATCTTAATATTCCCCATAGGACCTCATGCTGGAAGTGGAAAGTGACTAAAATGAATGTATAAAGTGCTTGTGGTATCTTGAGAAAATATTGACGGTTCAGATTTGGAGAGTGAAAAGATCAACGATGGACAAAGAATCCACATGAGGAAGTTGCTCGATGAAAGATAGGGTAAATGTTTGGCAAAATAACCATTGGAGAAAGTTAAAGATAAAATTTGATTGATCACACGTGATAGAAAGGGAAAGAGACCAACAGTTGAGGTTTGTTCCATTCCCACAACATGCACAAAGAGAAAAATAGTTATGGGACAACCAAATTTTTATTTCCTTCCACGTGTTGGGTGGAGAATCATTCTGTTGGATGAATGGTGGTAGGGAGAAACTGCCTCCTACAATCCTTAAACCACCTATTGGGAATATTATAAAAGGAAAAATTCACATGGAGGCATGTCATTTTTCTTTTGGGAATAAGGAATAATGTGTATGCACCTGTGGAAGATGAGTCAGATACAGTTTTTTCCAACCATCATTTGACAGGTAGGCCACATAGCTAACCCGCCAAGTTATTTTTAAAATAAAATAGAGGGGGAAGGTGAAGTTGAAACACAGGTCTGTGAATTCACCAATCTAGATGAAATTTTTTAAGATAGGTATGGGAATATATTTGATAGGGTACTCTCCTTTGGTCTGGTACATGAATTGATGAACATAATAAAAAACTTAGAGGAATAGGGAATTGACTTGCATGATGTCTAGAGGTCTTATTTTTAGAATTTTTGTCTAGACCAACCCCTTAATTTCCTGGATTTTGTATCCTAGTGTGCATCCAATTATTCCTCATCTAAACGTGTCATGATGGAATCATATAGGTATAGAATCCTTTGCCCCATCAATTCCTTGGTTATTAGAGACTTGTTAGAAGTACCTCAATCGTTTACCCAAAACTTGGAATATTTCATTGAAGAATGTTTGATTGAGCAATTTAGACATGCTATAGTTGAAGAAAAGCAAATATTTTATTCCAAGAGTCTTAAGCCTGATATTTCTATTCAACTGAACCCTTTCCAATATAAATTAACTTGTTTAATGAATAATGTCAATGGGTCATATCTCTATTGAGTGAGTTTTAAGGGTTGGACCCTAATGAGTTTGTCCCATAAGTTTTGTTGAGTATTTTATTTAGATTAAGTATGCATCGACTTGAGTTTGAGTCTGAGTCTGAGTCTAGTCAGTTGTCTTGCCTTAAATTTGATGAATTCCTAACTAAGAATATTCTTTCTCAGTTAGTGAATTTCCACATGACTAGGCATTTTATATTTCAATCCTACATGGTCAGAATGTGTTTTGTTTCTTTAATGCGGAGAATTTGTTGTTTCCAGAAATACTATTCACTTTTGAAATCATGAATAATACTTTCATTTTCATGAATCTTATAATGTCAGAAGTGTATAGGGTAATGTTTCAAGACAAGTTGCCTAGAGTTCTACCTGATATGGAGGAGTTTTTACAATTTATCCTAGATAGAATATTTGGAGATTGATTCCTTTTGAAGGAACATACCATTATCAGAGTTTATGGTCTTATTCATGAGCGATACATTTTTCCTGAATTCTTGACACCTAGGATAATTTCCTTGGAATTTATTAGGAAAAATATTATTATGGAAAATGAGCACTTTTTGAGCTTTGGAAAGGATTTTGAGATTAAATTTCATTTGAAGGTATGTCTCTTTATTATAAAAAATAAATACGCTCTCCCAATAGTTGAAGGCTTACTACAAGATATGAATTTCATGAAAGCCATAAAAATCAACTGTGATCCACATAATATGATATCACAGAGGAGGAAACAAAACAAAAACAAGGCATTTGATCATCAAGAAATAGAGGGGTTAGCTCAAAGATATAACTTAATGGAATATCAATCAGATGTAGAAAATTCAGAGAGCCTAAAGGCAAATCCCTTTGCCAAAATGAAATCAATAGCAATGATTATACCAAGTCTTCAGGATCTTGATTTTTATATAAAGTTTGAATAATCCCTTTTAAAATCAAAATATAAAACTGATTTAAGGAATGTTGTGGTTTATCAAAATAGATTTCATTCTTCTAGATTCTCTTCGGAAAATATTACAAAAAACTGTAAAAACAGAAGAAAAAGAGCCAATAATCCAAAACCCTTGGCCACAAGTTCATAGTATTGTTCAAAACCCTCATAAAGTTATGGCTTATAGGTTTGATCCACTTAATTTACTAGCTATTTTGCATGATCTCCCACAAAACTATGCTCAAAGAGTCACATTGTATGATGGAGAGGGAAATTTTATATCTCGACAGCATGTAGACAAATTTGATGGTTTCATTGACCTTGAGGAAGTGGACTATGATGATGTCAAGATGAGATTATTTTCCCAAAGTTTATCCGGGGAGGAAAAGAAATGGTTTATATATATCCCTGCAAGATCTATTCCTAATTTTGAAGGATTTCAAACCCCTTTTCTTGATATATGGGAAGACAAAAAGAATCCTTTACATATTTTGACACAATATAATAATCTTAAAAAGGGAAACTTTGAATCTGTACATGATTTTTCTAGTAGGTTCATGAGGGTGTATAGTTAAATTCCTACTAATATTAAACCCCTTGTAGTAGCTGCTAAGCTACATTATGATGATGCTTTTGAAAGTGACTTTGATTTATTATTAAGAGAAAGAAAATCAGCTAATTTACCTGCTATGTTTAAATATTCATTAGAAGTGGAGGAAAATTTAATGGCTTCTGGAAAAATAAAACAGAAGGTTGAGACAGATAGGAGAGAAGTCAGGGAAGAAAATCAAGCTTCAACCTCCTCTTCAACAGATGCAAAGTTTTATATAAATATGAGAACCATGGAGAGGCTTATGGACATATTGGACTTAGACAATATCCCTCGGGACAGAGATCAACTTGAGACACAAATTAGGAATCCTAATTTTAGGAGACCTACTACCCCACAAATTAGACAAAGAGATCATAGGAATCCAAGAAATGTAGAAGATTAACAGGTGATACCCCCATTCCCAGATAACTATGTTGATGAAGAAGAATAAGTTGACCCTTTGGATAATGAAATACATCATTTTGATATTGTTGATTCTGAAATATATCTGACAAAAGAAGAGCATAATATGTTTCCTCAAGAGGAAGATTCCAATTCTTTTGAGTTGGAGACAAAATAATATCAAATAGGATATCAAAATGTTGTAAATGATCTTAAAATAAATTTAACTTCAAAAATAGGGATGTAGTTATAAATAAAGGAAGGCTCCCTCGAAACCAACCTTCTAGTAGTCAACAAAAAAGGGGTGTTGTAAATAAAACCCCTAAAAATAAAAAATAAATATCTAAAGAAAGTGATAAACTAATATCCCCCTTTAGTTTACAAAATGAAATTTCAAAAATCAAAATTTCTATCCCTTTCAATGAATTGCTGAAGAATAATGAATATAGAGAAAAAATCACTAAAATAGTCAGAATTGAAGGAGAATACCGACCTGATACATTGGAACTAAATGATGGTGCCCCAATTATTGTTCTTGGTCTTAGAATAGAAGATAGTAATGAAGAATATGTTCCACCATTATATATGAGTTTGAATGTCCATGATATGATCCTTCACAATGGCATTTTTTATTCAGGTGCTTCATGTAATTTGATGCCAAGAGTTGTAGTTGAAAGTTTGCGATTGGAAATTACAAGGCCATATAAATATTTATTTTCCACTGACTCGAGAAAGAATATATGCTTGGGGTTAATTAAGGATTCAATAGTTACTCTTTCCCAGATTCCACCCAAAATTATTATCATGGTTGCAGTGTTTGATGATATTACCCCAAAGTTTGGCATGCTACTGTCTTGGTCTTGGGCATCAAAGCTGAAAGGAACCTTGCAAATCGACATGCCCTATGCAACAATCCCAATTTTTGGAGAACACATGAAGTTTTATAGAGAAAAGAGGATTGCCTATGTGGTTAGCAGTCAAGAAAAACCTGAAAATAATCCCATATATGCACTAGAAACTGACTTAGGATCCTCTATTTTCTATAATGATTTCCATTTTAAAGAATATTTACCAGTGTTTGATAAGAAGAAAGAGGATAAATATTTTTCCAAAAGACAAGAAGCTCTTGAACAAAAACAAAGAGTCAAAGGAGTATGGACTATGTATTTTGATGCATCAATAAGTATAAAGGGGACTGGTCCAGGTGTCTAGATCATTTTTCCACATAGATAATTCAAGGTTTATTCTTTTAAGTTAAATTTTGAATGTACAAATAATGTAGCTATATATGAATCTTTACTTTTAGGGTTGAATGCATTAAAACATTTGAATAAAAATAGAATTGATGTATATGGATATTCTGAGTTGGTCATTAATCAAGTAAATGACATCTATCATACCAAGAACCCTATGATGAGAGCATACACGAATGAAGAATGGGATATGATTGGGAATATTTTCAATGAGCATAGAGTGATGGTGATTCCCATGATACAGAACAAGTTATCAGATTATTTGGATTCTGTTGCTGGAAATTTCAAAATTCTTGTTTATCCAAATATGAAATATAAAATTGAATTTGTAAATAGACCTTCCATTACTGGTAATTCAAAATATTGGCAAGTTTTTGGGGATGATTTGAAAATTAAAATATTTTTAGAAATGTCATATGAATTTTCTAATACAATTATTGATGAAGAAAATCATAATATGGAATATGTTGAAGAAGATGAGTGATTTGTAGTTGGAGATGAGAAACATAGAAAATTGAAAGGGATTATTGATGGGGAGGAAATTATTTAGCTTAAAACAAATTCTATCCCAAAATGACTCGTACGTTTAGAAAAATTGTTTGATAGAAATGATGTAGAAAAAAATCCCAAAGTACACATCCATGAAGATGAAATTTAGGATCATAATATTGGAAGAGAGGACCAGCCTAAAATAATAAATCTTTCAAAAGCCTTGCTAATAGAGGAAAATAATATGTACGTAGACTTAATGAAAAAATTCTCTAATTTTTTTGCATGGAGTTATGAAGACTTAAATGAGTATGATACATCCATCATACAACATACAAATCCAATAAAACCAGGTGAAAAACCTCTCAGGATGAAAATCAAGAGAATAAACCCCATGTCGCTTTCTTTGAATGAAAAATATGTCAAAAAGTTGTTTAATGCTAAAATCATTGTCACATTTGCTAAAATCCTGTCACCATCATGTGATATGACATTTGACATACCTACTTTCCCTGAATCCCAGCTTCTGGAGTGGAAACTAAATGGTTTTTTATCAATCTATCATACAAGTTCCCAGCACCGCGCATGCCCCTTTATCCAAGAGCGGTACCCCTGCTCGTACTGCCTTTCATTGGTTGTCCACAAGTGGTGCCACCGCCTATTTCTCTTGGTCCATAGGTGGTTATTACCAGAACCACTCTGTCATAGATGGAGAAGTGCGGTACCCTGGGTAAAAAGGCAAAAAGAGAAGTTTCTCGAGGCTTCTATATGATAAGCCTCGTGTACTGCCTTATCCCTACTATTGTGTGTTGGTTGAGCTTGAGATCCCTCATCTTAGGATCTTAGAGGCCACCTCACCCACTAATTTCTCAACCATCTCTATCCATTAAAGCCCTATAAATATGAGCTCATAGCCATGGTTGAGGGGAGAACATTGAAGGTATTATTATGCTGTTGGATTGATTCTTGGCCCAAGATCATTTGGAGAGAGCATAGAGAGCTAGAGTCGGAGATTTTGGGGATGAAGAGTTGGTTTCATGGAGATGCATGTCAACACTAAGGCTTGGTTGCAAACTTCTTCATATTTCTAATGCAAGTTTATTTCTGTTCCACATATGATGTTGTTGTTGTGATTTCGCATATATATGTTGCTAGATTCCTTAGTCACTAGCATAGATTAGTAGATCATATTCTGGTTGCTTTGATTCATTTCATGTTGAGATTTTTTGCAGGTACACAGGTGAACTGTCAAAGCCTTGTATTCCAGATATCTACAACGTCTAGGGAGAGTCTTCAACCTCTGTTCTCTATTTGTTCTGGATCTGAACCATTCAGACCAGTGGAACACCCTGCTGTCCGCAGGAGGTGAACTATTCCAGCTAACAATGGAGTTATGAAGACTTAAATGAGTATGATACATCCATCATACAACATACAAATCCAATAAAACCAGGTGAAAAACCTTTTAGGATGAAAATCAGGAGAATAAACCCCATGTCACTTTCTTTGATTGAAAAAGATGTCAAAAAAATGTTTAATGCTAAAATCATTGTCACATTTGGGTTTTCAAAGTGGGTGGCAAACTTAGTTCTTGTCAGAAAAAAAGAATGGATAAATAAGACTATGTGTTGATTTTAAGAATTTAAATAAATTTTATTTGAAAGATAATTATCCTTTTCCAAAGATGGATAAAATTTTGTAGAAAGTTGTGGGTGCATATACAAATTATATAATGGATGGTTCAGGATACAATCAAATAAAGTTTCACCCAAAAGATAAGTAGAAAACAACATTTACAACACCCTGGAGAACTTTTATGTATGCTAAGATGCCATTTGGGTTGATGAATGCAGGGGAAATGTTTCAAAGGGAAACGAATTTTGCATTTACTTAGGAAAAGGATAAGTTTGTAGTAGTATATATGGATGACATCACAATATACTCAAAGTCTAAGAGAGATCATATCAAACACTTGGAAAAATTATTATTGAAATGTATGAGGTTTGGTATCTCTTTGAACCCCAAAAAAACAAAATTTTCTATTGAGGAAGTGCTGGTTAATCCCACAATACCGAGAGGGGGGGTGAATCAGTATTCACTCTTAATTAATAAAACAAACAATAATCAACAATTAAGACATAGTTTTACCGTGGAAGCCTCAAAGAAAAAACCACCAACATAAACTCATTAAAAGATGAATTTTACAAGATTGTTTATCCACTACTATAGAAAGGATGCAAAACACATCCTAGGTTTTTCCTGCAACTACATACTAGGAATCTACAACACCCCTATGCTTTTCTACCTACTTCAATAGACAAGGATGCTACGACACCCTGTTCTCCAACTACGACTAGAAGGAGGCTTCGACCCCCTACAGACCTGTGGCTTGCCCTAGCACCACCCTACCACCTTGTTCTAATTTTCTCAGTCTTTTGAAACAATTGTAAACTATTCACCTTGGAATATATCAAACTTACTAATAGAGATACTTAATTATTTACACATTCATTTATTTAAATACCCTATACCATTTTGTATCAACACAACTCTCCATAGATGCGCTCTTTCATTTTGGATCATGAATATTTATTTACGGACACAACCAATCATCATCTACTCATTCAACCATTGCATCACTTCAGAAAAGAAACATTTCATTCTTCCCACAGCTCAAAATTCATTTTAGCAACCCTGTTTATCGTTTTCTGGTGCATTCGTAATATTCTTCACTAGATACAATCCGGACAGTTGATCTTTTGTCTGGATCTCTTTGAATCGTTGATCTATTATATAGATTTCCTTTTTTAAATCGTATTTCCACACCATGTTTCTATTTCAGTGATTCCCCACTGTTGATATTCATCGGGCTTCTTCTTGAGCGTCGATCTCCAGATTGCAGGATGCGGGATGTCGACTGTCTGTTTTTTCCTTTCTGTAAACTCCTTTCCGCACCGTGGAATGCAGAAGTCGGTTTTCCAGCGTTGATCTTCATCAAGCTTCTTCTTGATCATCGATCTCCATGTTAGCTGGAATATTGCACCTCCTGCAGACAGCAAGGTGTTCCACTGGTCTGAATGGTTCAGATCCAGAACAAATAGAGGACAGAGATTGAAGACTCTCCCTAGACACCGTAGATATCTGGAATACAAGGCTTTAATAGTCCACCTGTGTACCTGCAATCAAGCTCAACATGAAACAGATTAAAGCAACCAGAATATGATCTACTAATCTATGCTAGTGACTAAGGAATCTAGCAACATATATGCGAAATCATAACAACAAAAACATATGTGGGACAGAAATCAACTTGCATTAATGAAATATGAAGAAGCTTACAACCAAGCCTTAGTGTTGACATGCATCTCCATGAAACCAAATTCTCATCCCCAAAAGCTCCGACTCTAGCTCTCTATGCTCTCTCCAAATGATCTTGGGCCAAGGATCAATTCAACAGCATAACAATACCTTCAATGTTCTCCCCCTCAACCATGTCCATAAGCTTGTATTTATAAATCTAGATGGATAGGATAGGTTGAGATATTTGTGGGTGAGGTGGCCTCCAAGATCCTAGGATGGGGGATCTCGAGCTCAACTGATCCACTACAGTAGGGATAAGGGATATCTCAAGGCTTATCATCTAGAAGCCTCGAGAAGCTTCTCTTTTTCCCTTTGTAACCAGGGTACCACATTTTTCCTTCAGTGATAGAGCGGTTCTAGTAATAACCACCTATGGACTAAGGGCTATAAGCGGTGGCACCGCTTATGGGAAATAGAGTATGGGTGGTGTGAACAAGGATACCGCTCCTAGATAAAGGGGCATGCATGGTGCTGGGGATTTTCATGTAAGATTGATGAAAAACCATTTAGTTTCCACTCTAGAAGCTAGGATTCAGGGAAAATAGGTATGTCAAATGTCTTATCACATGATGGTGAAAGGATTTTGGTATAACAGGATGCCCCCCAAAGCATGAGTCTTAGAGGGATACGATAAATGAGAGCTTTGAGTACAAGTCGTTGCCAGGAGATGAAAATGTTGGCTCGATCAGATCATGTTGTCAAGTAGGCATCTTTAGCACATCAGTATGTTGACTCATAGACACAAGTAACCAAAATCGCAGCTGCAAACCGATACAAGGTAGATCCATGAGTGGAATAAACAAGCATGGCTACTAGAATACAGTGTAGATCCATGTGATAGATGTTGGAGCAGAGTCCCGCAGCTACAGGAAAAGATGCCATTTTGGCGGATGGTCAGTTTGGTAAAGACGAAGAGATAAGGTGAAGCTATGATGCCATATCATGTTTCTATCTGTAGAGCAGAGTTGAAAACCGTGACTGTTGGAACAGAGAATTCAAGGAAGATAACAGTACCTGAGTGGCTGAGAAGAGAGAGCTCAACCATTGCATTGAAGGCAGTGGCAAAGACAGGAGGGCTCAGCTACCCTCATAAAGGAAAAGGAGCAACGAGGCCGAGATATTGAAGACGAAGGACAAAAGATGGGAAGCGGTGCATAGTACCCATGGTTAGCGCTGGGAAGCATGGAAGACTGCAGAGAGCAGTGGTGTGACAAAAAGCGGCTACCCCAAGTACAGATATGCTGACTGTCACTAGTTAGGGTTTGGGTTACTATTGGGACAGGCCCACAGTGTTGTAATGGCAAGACCTTCGGGATGCCTATAAAAGGATGTATTTTGTATTGTAAAAGGTTGGAATTTTGGGCATTTTAGGCCATCCAGCTAGTCATATTATTAGTAGTCTATTAGCTTACTATTATTTTGCATTGTAACAATCTGCAGGGATTGATAGAGAGAGAGAGAGAGAGAGAGTGAGAATATATTGTAAGAAGGAAATATAGAGAAGATATCTAGGAGAGAAGGGCTCCAGGATGAGCGCGGAGTTACCCAGAATATCTCTAGCTGCATATACGGTGCAACAGAACTATGTACCTCTCTCAAGTTATAATATAGAAGCACAGTTCTGTGGACGTAACTTCTACCCTGGAAGTGAACCACGTAAAATCAGAGTGTTATGTGTTTGATTCATGTGATTGAATTTACTTGTTATATCTATCATTCATTACATGAACTTTGCTTACAGTAAATGTATGTGTATGTTATTCAATTCATAGCATATTTCCAAGGATAAATGCAAGTTGAAGTCTTTAAGTATTTTGTATAAGAGTTTGTCTAAGTTTCACCTAAGACAGTTAAGAGTCGCAGTATAAAACAACCTTGTGTATTGAGTCCTGTGAGTTGAACACAAGTAACGCTAGGTATGCTGAGTCGCAGCGATAGGATATCGCAGGAAGGCGATATTGCACCATCAGAGGAGCTTTGGTGCGCTGCGACTAAGGATCAAGTGGAGGAAAGAGTTATGTGTTGCCCATGATGCAGGGACATGACAAGGATTAGAATCATTGCGAGTAATAGGAAGCTGCGCATCACAGAGAGGAAAGAGCGGTCTTGCGAGCTAAGAAGAGTTGCGAGACACACACAGGACGCCATACAGAACCTGGTTGAGACACTTGAGTCTTTGGCCAACCCATTAGGATCACTTCAGGTGAGACTTCAGGCTACTCCATGGTCTGTCGCCGAAAGGGCCAGTGAGCTAGGGGTGTTGTTGGTTCATTATAGTAAACCCGGGTTTGCCCAGACGACCAAAAAATGGTTCCGTTGCCGGTTTTGAACAAACTGAGCACTGCTGTTCTGTTGGCATCCTACTAGAGATGAACTCAATGAGTGGGTTGTGTATACGACCAAAGAGTTTTCCAAACGAGAAAACAAGAGTCCTAGACTGAGTACAGAGGACTGGTTACAAAAACATATCGTTACAGACCTGCACGCGATATTTTTTGCAACCTTTGGAAACGAGCTTTACGACTGGTTATCAAAGTTGACTGACAAGAACATATTCAAGAAGAAAAGAAACATTATCTGGACACCGGAGTTGATTTAGACCGTGAATAACCTTGATAATCCCATTACGAGGACAGTAGACTTCTGGCTTGCGAGTGTGCTAGAAGGTTTCGTCACAGAGTTTGCAGTTGACTGGAGAAAAAGCTTCTGCGAGGGTGAGTGGTACTTCTTCAAAGGATATCGCGGTAAGTACCTAAAATATTTAAAATTGTCCATTAAGATGTTATTACATGAAAAAGGGAGAATGGATCTAGTTTCATATGAATACGTAAAGATAGTAATGTCACAAGAGTTTGAAAGTGATTTTGATGACATTGGCCGTACACGTAGTGGAAAGAAATACAAAGTAGATTTCAGCTCTCCCATATTTGAAGACAGTTCAGATAATACTAGACAATAGAGTCACAGTACCACAGAAAGAACAGAAGGGGGTATCCCTTACCACCCTTATACCCCACAGAAATAGATCGGGACTCAGAACAATCCCATAGGGACTCCATCTAGTAGTTCGCAGATATTACATACTACCGCTACATCACCTCCACCTACACCACCGAGTGGTAGTCACACAACAAATCAACATCCACCATGTAGAAATAGAATGGGGGATGATATGAAGCTACCTATCTTTAAGGGTACAGGGGCAGAGGACCTAGAGCAGCATTGGTTTCTATGTGAAGCCATGTGGACCATTAAAGCAATCAATGATGATAATAGTAAACTTGTACAGTTGGTCACCACACTGAGAGAACGATCCTTAACATGGTATATGAAGTATACCTCAGCGGTACCTATAACACTTGTCCAGGTCAAGACCGCCATGATTAAAGAGTTTAAGAAACCTAACTTAGTCACAGTGCATTATAGAGCTCAAAGACATCAAACAGTTACCTACAGAGTCAGTGTGGGACTTTGATAAAAAATTTAAAACCCTTATAGACCAAGTCATCTTTGAGTTTGCACCGGAGCAACATAAGGAATGGTTTATTACAGTGCTGCTCCCTTACATCAGACTACCATTAATGCAGCGGAAACTCTAGACGTAGGACGATGCATTGGAGATGGCGATGAAACTAGAGGCTTCACCTCTAGCTGAAACTAGCATAGGTATGACAAACCTGCAAAACCAGTTGGCTAATCTCACGATACAGATGCATGAAATTAAGAAAGGGAAAGAGGTTGCACAAGACATTTGGTGCGTAAAGTGTAAAGCACAAGGCCATACTAAAGATAATTGTCCAGTCTTTGTAGAATATCTATCAACTGGGGCTCCTAACCCCTTACCACAGACCCACAAGCCGTGGTGTGAAATATGCAAAACAAGAGGACATCTACCTCACCAGTGCCCTCTACTTTAGAAGTACGTGCAGACACCTAAGAACTTATACTGCATCTTCTGTAAGTCCGTAGGCCATGATGAACACAATTTCCAAGCCTATGATCTCATGGTCGGAAGCAATCAAGACTTGTACAGAGTCCAATCAGAAACACAGGGTCCAGCAGCAGGACCACAACATTATCCGGCTTATGTTGGCCATGGAGGAGGATTCAGAGGACGAGGAGGATTCAGAGGCTTTGACCATGGAGAATGCTTTGGCCATGGTCGTGGACCCGTCACTTGTTACAACTGTGGAGTTGTAGGACATTATGCTAGGGACTGTCAGAGCCCTACCACCACATGTAACTATTGCAAATCTTACGATCACGCTATAGAAGACTGTCCTACCTTGATAGCTAAGATCATAGAACCTAAGCCAGTAGTACACCAGAACATCCAGTTTATTGCTGCTGAGCAGAAAGAACCAGAACTAAGAGTCAACATTGTGACTCACAGTGGTGCTTCCACCAATGGGACATCGCAGGTTACTGAAAAGACCACAGGTCAGGAGTGGGTGCGTAAAGATCCTAACAAATCAACACCACTTGACCTACAGAATAATAAACAGACATTTCAGGAAGCTAAGACTTTCTTTGATGACCCTATGCAATCAGGATTGTAGGTACCGCCATCTAGGGGCATACCGTAGCAAGCACCTTGTGGCGTTAGCCCTGACCAGACATCGCAGGCTACCACATCGGGCGCTTGCGACAAAGACAAGTTGGCATGAAGTGTACAATCCTTCCTGCAGAGTTTTTTAAAACTCGTGAGAAATGAGAAAGCTATTGGAGAACTCCAGCGCATCATAGATCAGTGTCAGCCATCTTCTTCCGTGAGCAGTGCACAACGTGTTGTTCATAACATTATGGGACATAGGAGAACAGGAAGAGAGATGCGACTCACAGCACAGGTTGGAGAATTTGAAATGGACGAGGTGATCCTAGATCTGGGATCAGAGGTAAATGTTCTGACTAAGCAGACATGGGAATAGATGGGTAGCCCTAAGTTAGTCAGATCGCCTATCCATCTGCGATTAGCTAATCAACAGTGGGTATCACCCCTGGGTTGATTATCGCAGGTGCCAGTTGACATTAACGGAGTTCGTAGATCCGTGGAATTTGAAGTTATATAAATAATTGGCGATAGTAGACCATATCCAGCACTGCTAGGCATTGATTGGGTGATCGGTAACATGGACGTTATCGACTTAAAGAGAATACAAATGACCTTTGAGGACGCACGGATCTGGGTCATTGCACCGTTAGATCCTCTTCAGGGTACTAGATACATTGAACCTATCCGAGCAGAGGAAGAGGCACGTAACATGGACAGTCTCTATCAGATGACTGCGAACCAGAGCGACTACATCAATCCAACCACAGAAGGGAACATTAGTTGGTGATGCGACAACTCATGCGCATCAGATTCGGATGTTGGTCTAGAGAACTGGCAGAACATACTTTACGAAGTCTCAATGCGCAGATGTGCGTACATGACTAAGTCACTGCGATGGATTGGCGCAGAGATAAACGAGATTCTATCATTTCATGGTCTAACAGATATCCAGGACTTTCTCACGCAGTTTGAACAACAAATCCCTCACGAAAAGAGGATTGCAGCTGGACCTTGTAGTACGAGCCACACCTGCAAGATGGTGGTATGCACATAAAGAGAATATCGCATCATGGGATGATCTTAAGATATTGATGGTGATCAGATTCTCTACTGACAGAGAGCATACCCAGTAGAGATACACAGGAGAAAGTGACCCTAGGTCACACATTCAGACATGTGAATAGAATTGGTCGGACATTCCCGAGGATGAATGGGTTCACCAATTAATTCAAACTTTGGACACAGTTCCATGGAACTGGTACATAGAGACTGAATTGCGCAAGGGAACGACTACATGGCCACTTCTAATAGATAGTTTTCTACTCACCTTCACTTTTGAATCTGAGTATCCAAATGTTGATCAGGACCTAGATGTAATAAAGGTTAAGATATTTGAGGGTTGTACCCTATCAGTACATACTCAACCTGAGTGGGCCATCCAGTTAGAAGATGCGCTCGAGTGCTATAATTTTGCATCAGAACCAGAGGAGGAGGATGAGGATCCTCGCAACATCAACATTCTGGGGTCAAAAGGGACTCGCGATGTTGATGGACCAAAGCTACAGATTCCAACAATCACATAGCCGATCAAGATTAAAAAGATCAATATTGGCACAGACACAGAACCAAAGTTTGCCTCTATTGGAGACTATTGGACCGATGAAACAGCTGGGCAGATTGCAGACTTGTTACATGACTATTAGGACCTATTTCCCACCAATTTTAGAGAGATGAAAGGAATAGTCGGAGACTTGGGAGTAATGAGGATACCATTGAAAGAGGATGCTAGACCAGTCAAGCAACGTCCATATAGATTAAATCCACGCTACAAATAAAAAGTTAAGGATGAGATCGATAAGATGCTAGCAGCAGGCATCATTGAGCCCATAGAAGAGAGTGAATGGGTTAGTCCCATGGTCGTGCAAGAGAAGAAAACCAAAGGAGACATCAGGATCTGTGTCAAATTACGTAAAATCAATGATGCATCGCTTCATGATCCATTCCCGACATCTTTCACTGATGAAGTACTAGACAATGTGGGAGGAAAGGAGGTCTACTCCTTAACTGATGGTGTTTTAGGCTATCACCATATCAGAATCCACTCAGAAGATCGACATAAGACCATGTTTACAACAGAATGGGGCTCATTCCAGTATATGGTAATGCCCTTTGGTCCTAAGAATGCACCAGCTATCTTTTCTAGAGTAGTAGTTGCTGTATTTAAAGAATACATCCATAAATTCCTAGAAGTTTATTTTGATGACTGGACTGTATTTGGATTAATTGACAAGAACATAGGATATTTAAGACTAATGTTAGAGAAATGTAGGCAGTACCAGATTTCTCTGAACTTGAAAAAATGTATATTTTGTGCACCATTTGGTATTTTTTTGGGTCACATTGTTTGCAGGCAAGGCTTGATGGTAGATCCCGCAAAGATTGCCATCATTGTAAATCTTCTAGCACCCAACTCAATCAAACAATTGAGAACAGTACTTGGTCATACTGGGTACTACAGAAAATTCATCAAGGGATACGCAAAGATTACAGCACCGATGGAAAAATTGTTAAAGAAAGATGTAAAATTCCTATGGAATGAGGAATGCCAGCAGAGTCTAAACACACTTAAAGAGAATATGGTTACAGCACCCATCATAGTATTCCCAGACTGGACTAAGCCGTTTCATGTACATGTGGATGCATCTGGCATCGCACTAGGGGTTGTTTTAACGCAACCAAGAGAAGGAGGTATCGATCATCCTATCACATACTCCAGCAGAAAGCTGTCGACAACAGAAAAGAACTACACCATGACAGAAAGAGAAGGCTTAGCTATGGTGTACGCGCTACAGAAGTTCAAGAACTACTTGTTGGGTGCCTCATTCAAGATGTTTACTGACCATTCCACATTGAAGTATCTAGTCAATAAGCCAGTGTTAGGGGGAAGAATCTGCAGATGGTTACTCCTCTTTCAGGAGTATGATTTTGAAATCATTGTCAAACCAGGAAGATTGAATGCTGGACCTGATCATCTGTCGTGAATAGACTCAGGAGAAGAGCCAAGTAATCTAGAGGACAATTTGCCAGATGCGCAATTGTTTTCTATTTATATCGCAGATGAGTATTATACTGATATCATTCACTTTCTCACTACAGGAAGGGCACCTGATGAGTTTAGCAAGCATCAAAAGAGGCAGTTGGTTGTTAAAGCAACAGACTTCACCCTAATCCCAGGACAGTTATACAAGTTAAGTCCATATGAATTCCTACACAGATGTGTGATGCCGCATGAAAAAGAGGCTATTATCAAAGAAGCACATTCAAGTACTGTAGGAGGTCATTTCGTAGGAAAGCCGACTACACAGAAAATCCTGACCGCAGGATTATGGTGGCCCACATTACATAAAGACACTAAGGACTTTTGCAGATGCTGGGATATCTTCCAGAGGGTAGGAAAACCTTCACGTCGAGATGAAATGATGCTGTGACCACAGGTTACGTTGCACGCATTTGACAAGTGGGATATAGACTTTGTGGGTCCTATCAACCCACCAAGAAAACGAACTAGTGCGAGATATATCATCACTGGAACAGAGTAGCTCACCAGGTGGGCAGAGGCCAAAGCAGTAAGAAATTGTGACGCTGTTACAGCCGCACAATTCATTTTTGAAAACATCATCACTAGATTTGGATGCCCAGTAATTTTGATGAGCGATCAAGGCACACACTTCTTGAATCGCACCATTGAGGCCTTGACGAAAGAATTCCAGACACAGCACCATAAGAGCACTCCCTACCATCCACAAGCTAATGTTACGGTGGAGGCCTTTAACAAGATTTTAGAAAATGCTCTTACTAAGATATGCAACAGCCAAAGGAATGATTGGGACCTCAGAGTTAATGCTGTATTATGGGCATATAGGACTACATGCAAGAAACTTACAGGACACACACCTTTCAGCTTGGTGTATGGATAGGAGGCTGTTATGCCTATGGAGTATATCCTTCCCAGTTTAAGAATTGCTCAGATCACTGGAATGGCTGATATAGACACGGTGCACGAGAGGCTAGTGCAGCTGCTTGCCTTAGAGGAGGATAGATTCATTGTCGGATTCCATCAGAAAGTGCAGAAGGCACCAGAAAAATCTTGGCATGACAGGCACATCAAGAGTAAAACTCTTCAGATAAAAAACCTAGTACTCCTCTATGACAGTAAATTTCTTAAGTTTCCAGGGAAGTTCAAGACACATTGGTTGGGGCCATATCAGATACAGCAAGTTACAGAGGGAGGAGTCGTTCAACTCAGCAAACTGAATGGGGAGCTTCTTCCCATGATGATCAATGGCAGTAGGCTTAAGCTTTATAATGAAAGCCACTCCACCTATCAGCCCTAACTCAGAGTCAAGGCGGTGCAAATGTCCAGTGTAGTTCAAAGGAGGCATCGCACCGGGAATTAGTCTACACCGGCAAGTATTCTAAGTATAAGGAATCGCATAAGGACGGTTCATTTTTAAAAAAAGAAGAAAAAGTGTAAGTTTGTGTTGAGCAAGTGATGCGGTGTGGCATCGCAGCAGCGCGATGTTTCTCCGTGCCATGTACCCAGTTTTTGTAACGAGACAGAGGGCTAGTCAAGTCACCGTCTGACAGGCAGTTAATGAGGAAATGACCGGTATACCTTACCGTAGATTTGGACAACAACATAATCAATTATCCAGAATTAGCAAATCTTCGACGAGACCGACGCCTGCATACACACGCTTCAAGGGAAATTGATCGGATTTCAGTATTTATTGAGGATCGGGATGATGGAAGTTGTCTCGTCCAAGCAATTAATACGACCGACAGGTTTAGTCTAGATGACTGTTGCGTCTGGGATTATCACCTTTGGTATAAAAGCAGAAATTATTCATTCAGGAGGGCTACTTTTTCAAAGAGCAGAGAGCTATAGAGTGCAGTGTTAAGTTTCCCCTGTCCAGAGATAATTTCGTTACAGAGTACTGTGATTTATAGAGTTTGCAGCCATTACCAATCCAAAGTATAACACCAAGTGGGTTCTGCCCGAGGAGGAACCTTTAGAAGACAGTCTGAGACGCTTTGAGCATGTTGGCTGTATGTCCGCTATGACGATGCCGCCCAGGGTTGTGAAATTAGGAACATCACCGGTAAGACAATTTCCAAGGATGAGGAGTCAAGCGCAGGATGTAGAAGATGTCATCAAAGTCTCTACTGAAGAGAAGAAGAAAGCTGAGCCGATCACTGAAGATAAGAAAGCAGAGTAGCGGAATGATGAGAAGAAATCTCCCACTAGGAAGAAAGTAAAAATGAGAAAAAGAAAGCAACGGGAGAAGGGAGATGACCTATCTCATCAGCTAAGAGAAGAA
>LPNX010305732.1:236244-248108 GCA_001517045.1 Pseudotsuga menziesii
GATAAGGTGAAGCTACGACACCGTAGCATGTTTTTAGCTGCAGAGCAGAGCCGAAAACCGTGACTATTGGAATAGAGAAGTCAAGGAAGATAACAGTACCTGAGTGGCTGAGAAGAGAGAGTTCAACCACTGCATTGAAGGTAGCGACGAAGACAAGAGGGATTAGCTACCCTCATAAAGGAAAAGGAGCAAGGAGGCCGAGGTATTGAAGATGAAGGATAGAAGACGGGAAGCGGTGCATAGTACCCATGGTTAGCGTCGGGAAGCATGGAAGACTGCAGAGAGCAGTGGTGTGACGGAAAGTGACTACCCCAAGTACAAATATGCCAACTGTCACTAGTTATGGTTTGGGTTACTATTGGGACAGGCCCACAGTGTTGTAATGGCAAGACCTTCGGGCCGCCTATAAAGGGATGTATTTTGTATTGTAAAAGGTTGGAATTTTGGGCATTTTAGGCCATCCAGCTAGTCAGATTATCAGTAGTCTGTTAGCTTACTGTTATTTTGAATTGTAACAATCTGCAGGGATTGATAGACAGAGAGAGAGAGAGAGAGAGTGAGAATATATTGTAAGAAGGCAATATAGAGAAGGGCTCCAGGCTGAGTGCGGAGTTACCCAGAAGATCTCTAGCTGCATATGCGGTGCAGCAGAATTGTGTACCTCTCTTAAGTTATAATATAGAAGCACAGTTCTGTGGACGTAACTTCTACCCTGGAAGTGAACCACGTAAAATCAGAGTGTTATGTGTTTGATTCATGTGATTGTATTTAGTTGTTATATCTATCATTCATTACATGAACTTTGCTTATAGTAAATGTATGTCTATGTTATTCAGTTCATAGCATATTTCCAAGGATAAATGCAAGTTGAAGTCTTTAAGTATTATGTATAAGAGTTTGTCTAAGTTTCACCTAAGACAGTTAAGAGTCGCAGTATAAAACAGCCTTGTGTATTGAGTCCTATGAGTTGAACACAAGTAATGATAGGTATGCTGAGTCGCAGCGGTAGGATATCGCAGGAAGGTGATATCGCACCATCAGAGGAGCTGTGGTGCGCTGTGACTAAGGATCAAGTGGAGGAAAGAGTTACGTGTTTCCCAGGACGCGGCGACGCGACAAGGATTAGAATCATTGCGAGTAAGAGGAAGCTGCGCATCGCAGAGAGGAAAGAGCGGTCTCACGAGCTAAGAAGAGCTGCGAGACGCACACAGGACGCCATATAGAACCTGGTCAAGACACTTGAGTCTTTGGCCAACCCATTAGGATCACTTCGAGTGAGACTTCAAGCTGCTCTGCGGTCTGTCGCCAAAAGAGCCAGTGAGCTA
This sequence comes from Pseudotsuga menziesii, assembly GCA_001517045.1. NCBI lineage: Eukaryota > Viridiplantae > Streptophyta > Pinopsida > Pinales > Pinaceae > Pseudotsuga > Pseudotsuga menziesii. The sequence goes on from LPNX010305732.1 coordinate 237,570, forward strand.
GGGGTGTTGTTGGTTCATTATAGTAAACCCGGATCTGCCTAGACGACCAACAATAGAGGACTCAAACTTGGACATAGCTACCAGACATACAACGTAGATCTATGTCATATAGACACAAATTTGAGCATAGACATGACCATACAAATGTGGATCCATGCTAGATATACAAAACTCCATCACAACCCGGGGAAAATCAATGAGCGCTTTAAACAAATGCCTAGGATCTTCGTCTCGTCTTCCACAAACTATGATTCTATCCATGTGATTACAATGATTTGAAGTCGAACATGGTAGAAACCAATTGATTACCAGCCAATAATGTGAACCATTAATAAGTGCGAGGGAAATCACCATTAATGTCAGTGATTCCCAAGGTACCCTAGTACAATCTACTGAGTGTGAATATATGTCTTGATGTTGAACACCCAGTTGATTCTATCGATCAAAGGTCAATGATGTGAACCTATGTCGAAAGCGAGAGAATCTGTCATTAAGGCATACAGATCTCAAGGTACTAAAAATTGTTTCTAAGACTATTTCCTGGATGATGAGCTAATGTCGACGGGGATAGTCTCGTCGAAGGAGGGCCATGATAAGCCCCACATCAATGACACAAAACTCAGAAAATAGTTCTGGAATGATGCAAATGTAGTAACCATATGACTGACTCAAAGATACTGACACAAATATTGTGTAGACTACAGAGGTAAGACTTCTTCAAATCCCCTTTGAACATCAGGCGGCACGACAAAAAGACTTGGAAGCATGACTAGACAGGACAGAAACACAATGTGACAGTGGACAATGCATTCTTTTGAAAGACTCAAAGGATTGACATGACTCATGAAAGTGGATCATCATGGAGATCAACTGAATACCCAATTGACTGACATGATTGTGCAAACAAGTGCCATGTTCAAAGGTAACGACAAACAACTGCCATTATTTGCAAGATGATTCTCTTCCCATTTCCCCCATCATGATTGATGAGTGCCTCTTTTTGGTTTTACAAGTTCAAAGAGGGTAACAAACACTCGATATAGCTTGTCAGAAGACAAGTCCAGAATCATATGTTTTATGAACTTGAGAGAGGAGGGGTTAAATCCCAAAACAGGTCTCTCAATGTTTAATTTAACGAGTCCACTAAAAGAAAACTTGGTATCGTTCATGTTTAGAGAGTCTGAACGAATATGGAAGAAGACTCCAAAGGGGTCTTTTTTCGTGTGATTTAGTCTCTGAGGCCTGAAAAAGTATAAAATCATACCTTAGAGAACTCTTCCAGTTATGATTGGCTGGAGTGATCCTTTTTCGTAAATAGTCCTATCCAAACCGAAAAACAGATAACCTATTGTTGGATAGGCGACTCTTTAAATACTTTAATGAGAGTGAAGAAGACAAGATCGCTCAACAATCTTTTCATATTTAGGGAGCTTGAAAAGGGTTTAAAGAGAACTCCATGAGGTTTCTTTACACAATGTCACTTTTTACGAGCCTGGAAAGATTCAGAAATGGACTCGACTATCTTTTCATGTTTAAGGAGTCTGAAAAAGAGGTGAAAAGAGGACTCCATGATGCTTCTTTACACAACGTTGTATTTTACGAGCTCGTAAAGAAACTTGAAATGGACTCGAAAATTTGATGCTAGATTTTAACGAGCATGACAAAGTGTCGTAATAAATGCTTGACGACCTTTTCCATTTTGTGAAAGTACAAAAAATCCATAAACGAACTTCCCAAAGCTTTTTACTAGAGTCCCCTTATCTTGCAGACGACTTAGAAACAAGTGTTAAATGTATTCATAACCAACATTAAGGGATTACAACAAATAGACTTTGACTAAAACATGATTTTATATCAAAACTATAGTAGGTCGGACCCAAAAAATGTCTATATAAGTCAAGTAAATAGTAAAAAATAAAAACATTTCACTATTTACCTCTAGCAGAGAGCACTTGGAGCATTTTCTAGCCAGATCTTCCACAGCTGATACCGGGAGTTTCCATTGTCCATTTTTAGCCTCGTTAGTTTTAGGTAATAGCTAGGACCCTTATATTTCATTTCATAGCTTCTATTTTGATATTTGGTGGGGTTTTAGGCTTAAATGGTGAGCCCTAAAACTCATAATGTGGGCACCGCGGGTACCCCTTGCGGGATACATGGTTCCACCCTAGAACCACGCCAATAATATAGTGGATAGGTGGTGCCACCACTTGTCTCTAATGGGGCACAGGCGGTGCCGACCATGGATGAGTTAAACAAATGATATGGGCAAAGAATACTCATTCTTTTGATTTGCAATGACTCAAGGATGATCTTAATGCATACCATTGTTGTTTTTGGCAGGTCTAGGTGACTCAAAATATGGTGATGTTGATTGCATGGGCAGACCCGGGTTTACTATAATTAATCAACAACACCCAAAACTCACTGGCCCTTTCGGCGACAGACCGCGAAGCGATCTGAAGTCTCACCCGCAGTGAATCTAATGGGTTGGACAAGACTCAAGTGTCTTGGACCAGGTTCTGCGCATCCTACTTCTTTTCTCTTACTCCTGCGCGCCACTAGGTCAACTAGCTCTACGCATCGCACGTCCCCTTCTACTCGCAGCACTTTTACCCGTGCGATGCTTAACCCCGCGCAAGTCGCACAATTTCCTCTCGTGTCGCACAACTTCCACTTACTCACAATATTCCCAACCTTACCGCATCTCTGCGCACCTCGGAACACCCATCCTCTCCTCAACGCTAAGCCCTCAGCTCACAGTATCGTGCACCGCAGCTCCTCTGCCGATGCGATACCGCCTCTCTGTGATATCTTACCACTACGACTTTGCGCTCTTAGCATTGACTGTGCCGATGTGCGAACTCTACTTCTCAGAAGTATATTGTGAGTAACTGGTCGTTAGAGACAGACGTAAAGGAGTCTTTAAACAGCCTACTAAAATGCTTCAACTTGTCTTTATCCTCTTGCATTATCATGGGAGGAACAATACATACATTCATCTACTGCTACTATCATTACATGCATAATAACCAGTAACAATAAGCAAATACAATCACATTCATACAACACATAACACGCAGATTTAATGTGGTTCACCCCCGGGATGGGAGCTACGTCCACCAAACTGTGCTTCTATTATATATCTTGAGGGAAGTTAGCACAGTCTATTGCACTACATATGCAGCACGAGGTCTCTTCTAGACCTCGGGTCTATCTCTATGTTTCCTTTCTTCCAATATATCCTTCCCTCTCTGTTCTCTCTGTGGATGGTTACATACAGACTCAAATGACTCACAGATAGCTAGGTGTCTGGATCGTTACAACGCAGTCTGTCTGACTGATTCCTGAGTCTACAAAACTATCAACTGACCAACTATCTAACTGACTGATTAGCTAACTGACTGACTAGCTAACCCTTTACAATACAAAGATGCAAGCTTTTATAGGCAGCCCGAAGGTCGTGCCATTACAACACTGTGGGCCTGTCCCAACAGTAAACTCATACCCTAAATAGTGACAGTCGGTCCTCTCTGTCCTTGAGGTAGCCGCTTCCCGTCACACCGCAGCTCTCTGCAGTCTTCCATGCTTCCCGGCACTGACCATGGGTACTATGCACCGCTTCTCTTTCTATCCTTCACCTTCAATGCTTGAGCCTCATTGTTCCTTCTTCTTTATGAGGGTCGCTGAGCCCTCCTGTCTTCTGCCGCTGTCTTCAATGCAGTGGTTGAGCTTTCTTCTCTCGGTCGCTCAGGTACCGTTTCCTTCTTTACTTTTCTATCCCAAAAGTCATGGTTTCCGACTCTGCTCTCCAGCTGGAAACGTGCTACAACATCGTAGCTCTACCCTGTCCTTTTTCTGCCAAAACTTCTCTCTTTCCACCAAAACTAGCAGCTTCTTCTGTAGCTGTGGGATCCTGCTCCAACAGGTGATATGGAAAAAAAGAACACATGATAATGAGGATGTTGTTGCTAAAAGAAATGCGGTTTGCATTGCCGCACTCCAGGACTGTGGGTTCTTGAAGTTTTTTTGAACCCCAAGCATGGTGTCCCACGAGCGATTACTGGAACACATACTGCAGATGTGGAATCCAGAACAACAGTATTTTGAGGTAGGGGCACATATACTTACAGTGGAGGTAGAGGATATCTATTTCTTCACTGGCCTATCAAGACGGGGTGCCCCCATCTCACTGATAGGTTGCTGTGGTGGGGAAATTACTACCAGAGAGCTTATAGATCGACACTATGTACCAGGAATAGGTACATCGGGGAATAAAATTCCCATCAGGGCAGTGACAGACAGGGCTCTACGGATCATTCTGTTCACCATGTAGAGGGTGGCAAGTAGTCAAGGTGTGCACTAGGCTTCAAAGGCACATATGTTGTACGCCCTAGAGGCCATGGAACCTATGGTGTTCAACTGGGCAGAAGCAATGCTTCCAATCTACAAGGATTAGCTGACTAAATGTCGGCAGGGAGAGCTGAAGTAGTTCGGACTTGGTTCCATCTTAGCCTGCTTCTTCTTCAAGCGGGTCCCACAGATGAGGCCCCAGGTGACTTTTTGGAGTCTGAGAGCATGGGACCCCCGTATGCTGAGGTGGGTCTAGGTCATGGCTCGCACAGGAGCGGGTAGGGGCAGAGTGAATTTCGGTGATCCATTCTTCAGATGGCTACTGGATTAGATGCTTATGGTCGAGGACTATGCCTATGCAGGCACAGACTTCACAAGAGATCCCGACCTACCACTCCCACCTGGAGGGCAATGGGGTGACATCAATAAGAAGAAAGAAACCCTAAAATGGACAATGTTTTTATGTTTTATATTTTTTATGATAAGTGACAAGACTTGTTTGTTCTCATGCAGATGTTGGAGTAGCGAGGCCTGGAGGAGCATCTCCATTGGATAGGAGAGCAGGATCTCGCTTCATACCATGGGGTGATGATATCACTGGGGAGCTGGAGGAGAACCTAGAGAGGTTGAATCTAGACATCCCAGATGCTAACATAGATGACCTCCCGACTAGATATCAGAGATATACAGCGGGAGTACCAGGCCGATTTAGCAGGCTACTACGTAGGGTGGCTCCAGCAGTGATGTGCTATCATGAGAACCATTAGTGTATGAGACATGTATACTGAAAGCTGATAGCTTCATGATTTTGTATGATGGTTTTGCCTAAAATCCTGCATGCTTTAGATGAGGTCTCAGGACCTATTTTTTGTAAAACTTTTTCGTATATATATATACAAACTTTTACACGATGTTTATATGTTTCAAATGGACAATGCTTTTCTATGAGTTTTATGTGTATTTATGTGTTTATTTACAATGGACCATTTTTGAATTAACATCATGAATGGGCAATATGTCAATCTAGGATGTAATTAGCCAATGAGTCAGCAACTACATTATGTTCCCTAGGGATATGCCTATAAGTAATATTTTCAAATGCTCTTTCTAAGAAACGCACTCTCTGAAAGCAGTAGAGGAGTACCAGGTTCCTAATGGTGTAGACATGGTTCAAATGGTGAACCACAAGCTGTGAGTCCATCAAGACTACTAGATCATGAAAATTATGGGAGGAAGCTTCAGTCAGAAGACCGATGACTGCTTCATACTCGGTGATGTTATTAATGGCGGGACCTAAACAAACCGCTCCTGAACTGACCAAATATTCAACTGGGGAACAGAGAACCCATGCAGCTAAGGCTAGATTCAAGGTGTGGTGGAAAGCATCATCAGCAAAACCATAGAAAGCCATCTGCACGAAAAAACCATGGTATAAAAAGATGCGGACACTAAAACTCAAAACCATTTTGAAAATACTAAAAGCACACTGAAAGTCAATCAATATACATATATACAAGATACTATTGAAGAAAACTCAGGCATAGTACCTTTTCAGGTACAACCCATTGCGAGGTTTCCCTAAAGGGATTCCATCATAATCAACTAACTCATAAGCTCCTTTCTCTAACACCTTAGAAATAACGAAAGGTCCATACCATATGGACTCAAACTGACCCTTCCCTAGTTTGTCATATCTATGGTCATAAGTCAATACTAGGTCACCCTCGTTGAAAACATGAGGCTGGATAGATTTATTGTACTGTTCCTTTACACATTTCTTATGTGCCTCATTAGCCAAGGTAACATCTCTACAAGTCTCATTAAGGTTATTCAAGTACAAAAATCTCTCTTCCTCTGCGGAAGTGTCTGGGAGAAGTTCGACGACAAGTTGTAAAGATGGAATCTGACATTGGATCAGCAAGACAGCTTCAAGTCCATAGACAAGTTGGAATGGTGTGAAACCAGTAGCTGTTTTCACAGAAGTCTGATAAGCCCAAAGAGCGGAGAAAAGGACAAGGTGCCAATTGGATTTATGATCTCCAACCATCCGACAAAGCATAGTTTTCAAAACCTTGTTAATGGCCTCTACCTGACCATTAGCTTGCGGATAATATGGCGTAGAGTTTTCATGGTAAAAACCTAGCTTGGCACTCAATTCCTCCATCATCTGATTACGAAAACGGGATCCATGATCAGTAAAAATGGAACATGAAACTCCAAATTTAGCTATGATATGATTGAATAAGAAGAGAGCGGTAGTCTTACCATCTTCTGCATATGTAGGCATGGCCTCAGCCCTTTTTGTGAAATAATCCACGGCTACGATGATGTAACCATGCCCCCCGACTAAGATAGGATTACAATGCATGAAGTCAATCCCCCATTTGGCGAATGGGCCAACGACAATGACGGGGTGGAGCGGAGCAGGATGGGTGCGCTTTTTAGGATAAAAATGTTGACAAGGTGGGAATTTCTTAACAGCCTCATGATAGTCTTTGAAGACAGAAGGAAAAAAATAGCCGGCGCGAAGGATTTTTTGGGTTGTAGCCATCCCAGATAAATGACCGCCACATGCTCCAGAATGGAAATCATTCAACACGTGTTCAACCTCCTCATGGGTGAGGCATCACCGGAGAATGGAGTCAACCCCACGTCTATACAAGGTATCATTCAAGATAAGATATTAGTTCACATGGTGACGGATACGATGATGATCATCGTGAGATAAATGCGGCTGAAAATGCTAGGCTTGGAGATAAATCAACAAATCTCCATACCAAGGATCAGTAGTGCTAATCAGGAACATGAATTCATCCAGAAATGAATCACTGGGCTCAGATTTCATTGTAGCATAGGGAAGATCACAAATGAGCTCTGCAAAAACCAAGGATTTCTTTAACGTGGCCTTGGCAAACTCTAGATGGAACTCCTGAAGGATGACAATCCAACGAGAGTACTTTCCCTCGAGCACCTGATGAGTCAAAATGTAGTACATCGGGTTTTGGTCTACCAATACGGTGGTAGTGTGAGGCAGAATGTAGTGATGGAACTTTTGTACAGCAATGACCGTGGCTAATTCTAACTTCTCCACATGTGAATAACAGGTTTCATAATCGATAAGGTTCTTACTGGTGTAATAAATCACATGCTCCTGACCGTGGAGATTGTCCTGCACTAAAACCATGGCGATGGTAGTAGCAGAGGTAGAAATATACAAGAGAAAGTCCTTCGAATAATATGGGGGGTGTATCATGGGTGAATGAGTTAGAGCATGCTTAAGATTATCAAAGGCGCGTTGGGCCTGGTCATCCCAAAAGAATGGAGTATTCTTCTTGAGGAGACACATATAACCGTGCGTTTTCTCTGTGAAATTGCACACGAAGCGACGAAGAAAGTTTGCCTTCCCTTGCAAACTTTGGAGTTCAAAGAGGTTGGTTGGGGCTGGTAGATCAAGAATGGCGGCAATATTCAAAGGATCGATCCGGATGCCATCTTTGGATACCACAAATCCAAGCAGACATCCTGTCTCAACGCAAAAAACACATTTATGCAGATTGAGCCGTATATTATAATGACGACATCTCAGGAATATGTCTCTGAGATGACTAGGGTGGTCCTCCCGTCGTTGTGAATGAGCAGGGAGGTCATCAAGGTACCATTCAACAATATGTTTAATGTCATGAAATGCATAGGACATTGCACCCTGGAAGGTGGCTCCAGCATTTTTCAAGCCGAAAGGTAACTTCTTATACGCAAAGGTTCCCCATGGGAAAATGAATGGCATCTTATGCTAATCAGAGGGCAATATCTCAATCTGATTATAGCCAGAGAATCCATCCATGAATGAAAAGATGACACTTCCAGCACAGTTCTTGATAATCTCATCGATGTGCGGGGTAGGAAAGTTGTCCTTGGGACAAGCTTTATTTAAATCCCTAAAGTCGATGCAGACTCTAATGCTGCCCTGATTTTTATTGACAGGGACAACGTTCGATACCCATTTCTTCATAGGTACAGGATAAATAAAACTAGCTTTCAGAAGTTTCTCAATCTCAGCTTTATTAGTTGCGGCCTTCTGAGGATGGATTTTCCTAAGTTTCTGCCTGACAGGTTTAGCCATGGGATAAGTTTTAATTTCATGGACCACAATGGAAGGGTCAATCTCTGGCATCTCTTCATAGGACCAGGCAAAAATATCATGGAATTCCTTAAAAAGTGCCTTATATGCTTTAGATTCATCTGTGGAACAGTTCTTCCCAACATGAACGTGCTCAGTAACATCAGGCTTGGCTGATATGTCAATTGGGTTCGTCTGAGTAATGTTGCACAGGTTTCCTTCAGAATCTGTATATTGCAACAATATAGGACTTTGCGAAACGTTGATAATATCAGTAGGAAACAAGGATGCAAAATCATGGCTACTGTGAGGAACCTACAGCAAACAAGTAATCAAAACACACGATATAGCAGCAGAACTCAGGATCACTTTTATATTAATCGCAAGCCACTTCGAGGGGGCAACCTCCTTTGAGCAAGCTCAATACAAAATAACTTCACGGTGCCTTCCTTGGCCTCAACACACACTTATTTACCAAAATAGGTGCCAATACTATGGGTCAAAACCATGGGCCAATATAAACTATGGGCACCAATACTATGGGTCAAAACCATGGGCCAATATAAACTATGGATCAACAAATACTACAGGCGGCTTACAAAGCATATGCGTCTCACAACAATAACACAAAATATGGATCAACAATTACTATGGGACGACTTACAAAGCATATGCATCCTACAACAATATACTAACATAGTAAAGAGAGGGATTGACATGGGTTCCTAACATCCCCTCCCCCTTAGAAAAAGCTTTGTCCTCAAAGCTTTAGATGTGGAAGTTGTCGCTGTATCTGGAGGAGTGGTTCCCACGTAGCATCCTCGGGCTGCATTCCGTGCCATTGAATTAAGACCTCTGTGATAGAGCGAGAGCGAAGCTTACGAGTGCGCTTATTGAGGAAAGCCTCTGGCTCCAAAAAGATGGATCCTTCATTATCCAGTTCTGGTAAAATAGTTTGGCCTTTGATGTTGGTGCCAAGAACTTTCTTCAGACGAGAGACATGAAATACTGGATGAATGCGGGAAGAAGGCGGAAGTTCCAATTTAGAAGCAACAGACCCAATCTTCTGAAGAATCCTATATGGCCCATAGAACTTTGGGGCGAGCTTATGACGCCCTTTGAGTTTTAGTGAGGATTGCTTGTAAGGCTGGAGACGAAGAAAAACCATATCACCAACTTCAAAAGTGCGCTCAAAACGGTGCTGATCAGCTTGTTGCTTCATGCGATTGCCTGCCAGGTGGAGGTTTTCGCACAAAATGCGAAGGACCGCGTCAACTGCCTGAACTAGAGAACTGTTGGGGGTGTAAGGAAGAAGAACGGGCGGTGCCGGAACATAAACTGCTTCATATGGAGGCATTTTAGAGGCAGTGCGGTAAGTGGTATTGTACCACCATTCAGCGAGAGGGAGCCACTTTTCCCACTAATATTGTTTCTCAGAGGAGAAGCAACGAAGAGAAGGTTCCAAGCATTTATTGATAATTTCAGTCTGACCATCTGTTTGGGGGTGATAACCTGAACGCATATTCAATTTGGTGCTAGTGTAGTGAAAGAGTTCTGTCCAAAAATGATTGGTGAAAGTCGCATCACAATCCGAGACAATGGAAGAAGGCATTCCATGAAGACGAAAGATCTGGTCTAGGAAAATTTGAGCAATAGAAGAAGCTGTATAGGGATGGCTGAGAGCACAAAAGTGACGATATTTGGAGAGGCGATGAACCACAACCAAAATCACAGTCTTCCCTCCATATTTAGGGAACCCGTCAATGAAATCCATAGAAATATCTGTCCATATCTGGGGAGGTATGGGCAAGGGATCGAGCAATCCCAGAAGGGGTGTTGTTTCACCCTTATTGTGCTGGCAGGTATCACCTTCAACCACCATCTGTTGAATTGTCCTTGTCATGCCCTGCCAAAAGAAGTTGCACCGTGCCCGTTCATACGTTTTGAGAAAACCAGAGTGCTCCACCGACGGAGAAGCATGGAGTTCATAGAAGATAGCTTGTTGAAGAGCTGTGTTCTGGGGAAGCACCAGATGACCCTTGTATCGCAGTGAAGCACCATCCCAAGAG
>LPNX010305732.1:248518-280891 GCA_001517045.1 Pseudotsuga menziesii
GCATCTTGTCAAATGCACGCTCAGTAACATGTGTCCATGTAAAAGCATCATTTTTCAACAGCGTAGTTAATGGAGCTGCAAGCTTCCCATAATCCTTGACAAACTTGCGGTAGTAGCCAGTCAACCCTAAAAAACCACGAAGGCTCTGGAGTGTCTTAGGAGGTGGCCAATTGTTCATGGCAGTGATTTTGGCAGGATCCACACAAACCCCTTGTGCTGAGATAATGTGCCCAAGATACTCAACTTCCTTTTGGCCAAAAACACATTTAGACTTTTTGGCATGGAAATGATGATCAGAGAAAAGTTGCAGTACAAGAGCCAGATGCTGGAGATGTTCAACCCATGTTTTACTGTAGATGAGGATATCATCAAAAAATACCAGAATGAATTTTTGAAAATAGGGCCTGATGTTGGGAGGAATGCTACCAGGGAGGAGCTGAATACGATGGTCCACTGGTCATGAAGGTGGAAGTCCCACTGGTTCAGCAAAAACACCTGTATAGCGATCCAGAATTTGTTGGAGATCCAAAGGAGTAGTGGGGGCCGCTGAAGGTTGCATTTGAAGGGAATGGAGCTACGCAATGACACCATGGGAACTCTTCTTAAGGAGTTTTTCCAGGCAATGTGAACTGATGATGCTGAGGGACCTTGGTTGTAATCCATTCAATGTGTGTTTGTGTCCATCGGGGGAGAACTGCATCCAAAGTTCAGCAAAATCCCATAATATGGGGCCAAGTGTGCGCAGCCATTGAGCGCCCAAAACCACATCACATCCGCCTAAGGTCAAGGAAAACATGTCAGAGCGGAGGTTATAATCTCCCATAGAGAGATGCACATTACGACACTTCCCTTTGCAAGGTAAGGTGCCCCCATTGGCAATCATGACTTCAAAGTTGGAGAAAGGATGGATAAAACAATCAGTTTGTTTGGCGATCCGAGGGTCAATGAAATTATGAGTGCTACTAGAATCAATGAGTATTGTAAGGGAAGCTTCTTTAAGTAACCGCGTACCCGCATTGTTTGGGGGGCAGTGACTCCAGCTAAAGCATGGAGGGATATCTCAGGTTGGTCGTCCTGAGATGGAGGGTCAGGAGGCAGCTCCTGAGTGTCAACCGGAGCATTCATTACATCGGCAACTTCTTCACCAATTTCAGAGGCAGGGGGAGAATCCACATCCAAGAGATAGATCTTTTGTTGAACACATCGATGTCCCCGACTGAATTTCTCATCACAATTATAACAAAGCCTTTTTTCTCTGTGTGTCTGCAGCTCTGTGTTAGACAAATGCTTGATTGGAGGTGAGCGAGGAGCTGGCGGAATGGGAGGTCGTTGAGAACCCATATTTCGGAAGGGAACAAAAGAGGACTTGGAGCGCTGTTGGGTTGCCATCTTGTCTTCTGCCAACTTAGCCAACCCCAGGGCTTCCATCATTGTGTTGGGACTGAACATTTTGACCTCAGAACGAATTGCATCCTTTAGACCACTGATAAAACAACTCCGGTAGAAGTCACCAGGTAATCCAGCAGTGTGATTAGCTAGTTTCTCAAATTCAGTTTGATACTCTTTCACAGTACCAATTTGGCGAAGTTTAGTGAGACCTCTTGTGAAGTCATCAAAAGCGCTAGGACCAAATCATTTCAAAAGGAGCTGGCAAAAAGTAGGCCATTTTGGCTCGTCATGAGCCTTGATGTACCAACGATACCATTGAAGAGCTTCCTATTCTAGATGAAAGTAGGCAAGTGGAACTTGGTGGACATCAAAAGTATTATGAAGGCTGAAATACTGTTCTGCACGATAGATCCATCCAGTCGGATCAGTACCATTGAAGCGTGGAAAATCTAGCTTCGGACCGCGAAAATTGCTGGAAGAAGAGAACCCATTGGTTGATGAAGACTCAGACTGTCGTCTGGTGTTCATAGCTGAATGCTCAAGATGGAGACCAAGAAATTTGTCATCCAGTTCCTGGAGTTTGGCTTGGATGGCTGCAAGTGCTTCCTCCATGATTTTCGCTCTGGTGCGGGTGACAACCATAAGCAGGAGATTCTGTAGGAAGGGATCTGCAACGGCGTGGAAGTGATTGACAACAGATGGATCTGCAACGGCGCGGAACTGACCGGCAACAGTTCTGGACAGAGGAAATCTGCAATTGTGTAACTGAAAATAGATATGGACCCCAGGTATGTGCGGCTTCCTATCGGTTCAAGGGATTCACTCGGCCACCAATCCTGTCTGACGGCTTGTGTATTGGGGCAATACCCCTCACTCCACGGCTCAGGTAAAACTGATAACCGCTTGGCCACAAACGACAGCTCTTGGTTTACCTCATGGGTGGGAACTAGTCAATCAAGTAGGGGTCGTTGCCCTTTTCGCTGGCAGGTCCTCTCAATGGGCCAGCTACTTCGAGGTTCCTGTGGTACTCCTCACAATGATTTTTAGGGCTTATGTCCAAGTACTTCCCATATTTAAGCGGAGAGGGATTATTCCCAGATCCGAACCTGCAACAGAAAAAAAAAAATTTGGGCAGAAATTCCACCCAATGTTCAAAAACCGGATCTATATTGCTCAGAATTGTTATTATAGCATGTTTCCAGAACTGGAACAACCACTCTGCTTCTACCCATGAAATCAGAATAGAAATCTGGGCACTCAGTCAGAAGATTTTCGCGCCGCAATTTCCGCGGCTGTCACCGAAATTCTGAAAAGTTGTGGATTTTAAATCCACGATATCTGCACTTGTAGAACTCCAAATGAGATGATTGTTTTTTTGAAACTACGTATTTTTGAAAGAGGAATTCAGATATGCAATCTGTTTCTTCTGATTTTATGCAGAAAGTTTCAGAAATTGATCTGAAAGTCGCCGCCCAAAAAAAATAAAAATTCCCACATGTGCCAAGGAAAGTGCTCTGATACCAGATGTGAGGAACCTGCAGCAAACAAGTAATCAAAACACACGATATAGCAGCAGAACTCAGACTCACTTTTATATTAGTCGCAAGCCACTTCGAGGGGGCAACCTCCTTTGAGCAAGCTCAATACAAAATAACTCCACGGTGCCTTCCTTGGCCTCAACACACACTTATATACCAAAATAGGCGCCAATACTATGGGTCAAAACCATGGGCCAATATAAACTATGGGTGCCAATACTATGGGTCAAAACCATGGGCCAATATAAACTATGGGTGCCAATACTATGGGTCAAAACCATGGGCCAATATAAACTATGGATCAACAAATACTACAGGCAGCTTACAAAGCATATGAGCCTCACAACAATAACACAAACTATGGATCAACAATTACTATGGGACGACTTACAAAGCATATGCGTCCAACAACAATATACTAACATAGTAAAGAGAGGGATTGACATGGGTTCCTAACAGCTACCCGAGCTGGTATTGGGGAGGAACATGGATCTATGATGGTGATCCTCCCAAATGGGCTCATCCGTATTCATGATCTCCATAATGGACTCATCGGAAGCAAAAGTCTTGGAGAGATAATCTAGAACCGAAAGAGAAGGTTCTAACCAGTACGGTAAATGGTAAGGATCCGAAGCCACTAGATGAAGGTCATTAGTGTGATCATCAGAAAAGGTTTGAATGGTGTCATACATAGCTTCATGAGGACTCAACGAGGTGGACTCAACAACATTTTTTTCCCTTAGGCTCATAATCAAATGAGGTGATCATATGTACTGTCGTGGTATCTGTGCTAGGAGGAGTAGATGGAGAAATTCCAATAAGGGATGAGTCCTTTAGCATGCCTACCCCAATCAACTAGTAAGGAGGAGGGGACTGGCCTAACATGGGGATTTAATTATCCATGGAGGTAGTAACATCCAACGTACAGAAATCAAGTTGAATAATAGTGACAATTCTCCCTAGATGCGGGAATTGGACTATTTGAAATACTATTGAAGCAACAACAGTCATGGCATAGAACCAATTCCTTCCTAGAAGGAGGTTGTAATCTAAAGGGGCATCTACCACTTCTACATGGATGGAAATATTTTTGCCACCCAGCTCAATCACGAGGGCTGATATGAGACCATGGGGTTGAAAACCCTATCCATCAAAGGCTTTGAGGGTCGTAGGTGATGTGACAAGCTCGAGAGAGCCAAGAACTTTCCAACAAGTCAGAGATAACACCGAGGTCAAAGCTCCTTCATCTAGTACCATTCAAAAGACTTTCTTTCCCACTACTTTCGTAATGATCTGAAAAGAAAGTTTATGCGGTAATATAGGTTTATAGTTCTCAACATTGAAATGAATTAAGTTAGTGTTATCCAGGTCTACAGCTCCTAAAGCTGTCAACAAGTTCTTAGGCTGTGTGGGGAAACTTTGGAGTACTTCTAGGGTAGACATCGCACAAGGTGGTTGAGCGAGATCTTCAACTACATTATAGAATTGAGTAGCTCAAGCATTAGGATTAAAGAGATCCTTCTGAAGAGTATTCTTTGGAGGGTGCAAAATCATGTCGAGAGTAGGTTTCTCGATAGATAAAGGGAAAGTAGACGAGGATTCTAGAGAACTAGCAGAGGGAGCTTTCCCTGAAGAAGATTGATCTTCTTTCTTATCTGCGGGTTTATCATAATTCTGGCTTTGAGTTTGCAGATGGATGGTATCTGAGGACATCATATGAATTTCCTCAGATGAACTAGAGTTACCTTGGTTAGACATGTGGTCTACCAGTTGTTGTTGAGAAGGAAAGGGATCCGTAAGTAATACATGTGCGGGATTAGACTTCAAAAAATGGGAGATTTCGTCTCGACGGGGACACTCCTTTGAAAAATTGTCACCACCGCATAATAGATAGGGATATTTAGCCTTCCTTTTTTCTTTGTTGTTGTCATTATTGATTGGTCATGGGGTCTCCTGTTGGTTTCTAGGTTTTTTATTTATATTTTTACCTTTCTTTTTATTACCCAAGGTTTGAGTACTTTGAATAGAATTGACCTTGACAGAAACCTTAGGAGTTGAAGGAGTAGCAGTTTGGGTTTGCTTGGTAGGTTTCGCTGCAGATGGGGACTGGGTTGAACCAACAACCCCATCAACAAGTACTTCTACTGGTAGCTTGGCAGGGTCAGTGTTGAGGCAAGGAGCTTGAGGAATCAGGTCATAAAGAGTTCTATACTGGGAATAGACTAAGTTTAGGTATTGAGCTCGACTAATAGCCTGCTCTTCGGTAATGGCACCGCCCATAGTTACATCTCAAGCAATAGGAGGCAACAAGGACTTAGTGAACCAATCAGCTAACAACTGATCCAGAATAGGGGCCTTAATAAGCCATCTCCACCTTCTCCACTCATGAATGTGATCAGAAATGTGGGTGGAGGTGTTCTGTCACAGAGAAGTTAAAAGTTCAGTGCCCGTTTCATAATGAATAGGGAGTTGAAAGTTTGTAAGGAACACGGTTGCCAACGAGCCAAAATCCACAAACGAATGTTGTGGGACTTCAATGTACCACTTTGCGGCCGTACCGGTCAAAGTTTGCTAAAAGTGTCATAACCGAATGGAATCATCCATGAGGGAGTTCAAAGAACACCATAAATGAAAAGTCATGACATGGTTCCATGGATCTTCCCCCTACTTTCCATCGAATTTCAAAATATCCAATGGTAACTTTACCAAAATGGTAGGCCATGAGGGATTGTGTCGAATGGGATCATTAATCAACTTGGACAAATCAGGCAAGTCCAAAATTGCTAGGAAAGGTAACTGTCTATTGGGTTGCACATACTGGTAATATTGATATGGCATATAATTACCAGTAGGACCATAAGTAGACTAATAAACAGGTTGTTGTGAGGAAGAACCACCAGAATATCTACCCACGGGGGTTGATTTCCAGAATTAGGACTGCTAGGACCACCAGGGCCTCCAGGAGGAGGACCACCGGGGCCATCAGGACCATTAGGACCACTGGGACCACCAGGACCACCAGGACCACCAGGAGGCAGACCACCAGACCCTTCAAAGCCTCCAAGAGGTGGTAAACCTCCAGAGCCATCAGAACCACTAGGTGGAGGGCCACCAGACCCTCCAGAGCTAGAAGGAGGAAATCCACCAGGTCCCCCAGGACCACTAGGACCACTAGAACCATAAGGAGGAAAGTTTCCAGATCGTCCTGGACCATTAGGTCCCCTAGGGGGAGGACCTGCATAAGGTGGTCCTCCCACACCTCCCGCAGTATGTATAGGTATCCCTCCCATAACTGGCATGTAAGACCAGTTGGGTTGCCCCCATGGTGTAAAAGTGTTACTAGGGTATGGAATTCCAGCATAAGGCATTCCTGTAGGATTAGATGGATGATTACCTATAGGTTTTTGATAACCATAACCTCTAGAAGACTGAACGATAACAGGTTGTGCCCCTAAGGGCTGACCTGAACTGGATGGGGGATTTACCACATTAGTATGGGTGGGAGGGACATAAACTGTAGATGGTTCTATGTTAGAGGTTTGTCTTTGACTAGCAACAATTTTGGTGTCAGATAATGTAGGTCGTGTCGAGGGTTGCCCCCTGGCATTAGAAGGTACTGACGAAACAAGAATTGAAGGTTGAATCTCAGGTGTAGAAGACTTGGGAATATTAGGGATATACATAACATGAGAGGTGATAGGGCTGGTATCTTGAACTGGGTTGCAGGGTGTCAATGGACGATCTATAATCGGTACAATGGGTCTCATAGATTTGGTGAGTGAACGATATCCCCTAGGAACAGATGTGGACCTTGGTAGTGTTAGACCTAAGATGTCATCTATCTGCCTATCGATCTCCTTCGCGCAGAGAAAGGAAGAATGGTATTGCCTACGTTCTTCTTCAATTTTAGAAGAGATTCCATGGGTTCCAAATGAAGCAATGGCTTGACCTACAAGGGTTTCCCAAAATGAAGCATTGGGACAAAAATCCGATTGAGCAACATCATCAACACATCCTTCCACGGGAGAATGAAATGATGAATCTTCCTAGGAAGGCTGTTGGACTAAGGGAGGTGAGTGTGAAGAATATGGTACTCCACTTTCCACAACCACATTATCTCCTACATGGGAGGTGGTAGCAGCTCCTTGGTCGATAGCTTCCATAGGATTTTCTCTTGAACCAAGAATAAAATCAGGTGGCAAGCCCCGTACTCTTATGGACTGTCTTAACTCATCCAGTTTTTACAGTTCCTATCTAACCTAGGGTATGAAAATCTAGAAAACACACCAAAAGACTTCCCTACACAAACTATAGGTCAAAACAAGCAGACTTAAAATGACAGGAGGAGTTCAAAAGTCAAGTCTCTCACTAGGATTGTCAAGAAGGCGCCACTCACGATATACCTCGAGGGTACATGTGTAGTAATGCTATTTTCGGTGTATGGCTCCAAACAAGATGGCCAAAGGGATTTTCTCAGATGTATAAGGTATCCTAGTGGGGTCTCCTGATATACTCAAGCTACGTGGGAGCTCGAATCGGTAGTAGTGCTGTCTAATGCATAACCGTACACAAGGGGCCTTCCGGTATACAATCGAGTATGTGAAGTATCTTTCTATATACCTCAAGGGTATGTGAAAGGCCATTCGATATATCGATGATATGTGGAAGAACTGTGCGAGTCCCGAAATGTAATGCTGACAAATAACGACAGCTCCTACACTTAACGACGCCCGAACACGTCTCTAACCTATCACTCAAGTTACTACGTAAATTTTAACCTACAACTACCGTTAATTTTAACTTGTACAGCTAGGTGAATGCATGATGTTTTGACAGAAAAGTAAAACCTTGTAGTATGCTTGTGCAAATGTTCACTTTACCGTTTAGTATGCCTATTTACGGGAGGGAAGAGAGTGTTTTCTTTTTGTTTCAAAACCGAAAATACTTCCAAACAATAGTCATGAAAATCAAATCAAAGACAAGCAAACACTTTTACAAAACTGATTTCTTCTTTTCAAAAACAAATGAGAAGGGTGAGGATCTCTTTTCCTAAAAGAAAAACAAAAGGCACACCTACATGCAAATGCACTAGGATCTTTTCAATTTTCTCAAAAACATAAGCAAATCTAACTTAAAACTACCATTTTTTTTATTTTGATCAAGATAGTCCTAGATGCATGAGAGACAGAAGATCATGAAGGTCCTGAAAGCTTGCAAAGCTAATAAAAAAAATCAAATCCAACGCTCAAAGATGATGTCCTAGTCTTAGTCAAAACTTTTCTTTTTTGAAGGAAGGAAAAGGAAGTTTACTATGCAAGTAAGAAATGAAACCTAGAAGCTAATATAGTGTTCTTCTTTCAATTTATGCAATGAAAAGAGATTTCAATAACACCCCAAACTTTTTAGAAAACAAGGAATCCTTCTTTAAACACAACCAATCAAGCATAGAAGCGGATGAACAATAAAAAAGACTTAAACAAACTTTTGAAATTCCACTCAAATTAGTCTTAAACCATCAAATCAGCAAGCCACACACATCAGATTCAGTAACAAAAGCCTAATGACAAAACTGAAAGCAATCAAAATCCAAATTTTTGCAAAGAAAAATGAGGAAAAAGTGTTTTGGTATGATGCCTACCTGGCGCCGTGGTTCAAAGGTGTTTGACAGAGCATTTCCAAGATAGCACCGCTCTTGGCAAACGGGTTACAAGTGGTGGCACTGCTCACTGCTCACTTTGTTCAGGTGGTGGCACCACTCCTCGTACACAACATGGGCGCAGTTCCCTGTAGATGGCCAAAACAAAAAAAGAACGGTGGATCAGATTAGAAAAGACTAGATCAAGGCAAATACTGATGAATTGAATATGGAAACAGAGCATAAAAGACCGAAATGACTTATATCTAAGCGGATCTGGAAATTTCAAACCCAAATAATGCAAGTCAGAAAGCATATCTAACTGAAGAGAGTTAAAGAAAACAGAGCCTAGATTCGGACAAGAGTTGCAGATCGAGGAAGATCAGAACAACTGATATGCATGCTCCCCAGTAGAGTCACCAGATTAGTTAGCTAGAATATTTCACCTCCTGCGAACAGCAAGGTGTTCCACTGGTCTAAATGGTTCAGATACAGAACAAATAGAGGACAGAGGTTGAAGACTCTCCCAGAATATGATCGACTAATCTATGCTAGTGACTAAGGAATGTAGCAACATATATGCGAAATCATAACAACAACAACATATGTGGGACATAAATCAACTTGGATTAATGAAATATGAAGAAGTTTACAACCAAGCTTAGTGTTGACATGCATCTCCATGAAACCAAATTCTCATCCCCAAAAGCTCCGACTCTAGCTCTCTATGCTCTCTCCAAAAGATCTTGGGCCAAGGATCAATCCAACAGCATAACAATACCTTCAATGTTCTCCCCCTCAACCATGGCCATAAGCTTGTATTTATAAGGCTAGATGGATAGGATAGGTTGAGAGATTTGTGGGTGAGGTGGCCTCCAAGATCCTAGGATGGGGGATCTCGAGCTCAACTGACCCACTACAGTAGGGATAAGGGATATCTCGAGGCTTATCATCTAGAAGCCTCGAGAAGGTTCTCTTTTTCCTTTTTTACCCAGGGTACCAAGTTTTTCCTTTGGTGACAGAGCAGTTCTGGTAATAACTTCTTATGGACTAAGGGCTATAAGCGGTGGCATCGCTTATGGGAAACAGAGTATGGGTGGTGCGAACAAGGGTACTGCTCCTGGATAAAGGGGCATGTGTGGTGCTGGGGATTTTCATGTAAGATTGATGAAAAACCATTTAGTTTCCACTCCAGAAGTTGGGATTTAGGGAAAATAGGTATGTCAAATGTCTTATCACATGATGGTGACATGATTTTGGTATAACACTCCAGATTGAGGGATTTAGGATGCGATATTCCCTCAAATTGTAACTCAACTTTATGCACGCTCCTTTTTGCAAGCTCCTTTTTGCAAGCTCCTTTCCGTAAGCTCCTTTCTGCAAGATCCTTTCTACAAGCTTCTTTCTACAAGCTTTTTCCCACACCGTCGATCTCTTGTGGAGTCTTTCCTGGCCTTTGATCTTCTGAATGGCGGGTTGCGGGTTTCAGGTTCATAAAATCTTTAAAAGTTAGTTCCGCTATTCCCTTTCCACATTTTTTCTTTCGCACCATCGATCTCTTTTAACGAAACTTATCTTCGCTGTTTGATCTTGATATTTTACAGAACTTTGGATTTTCCACCTAACTGTTGAAATTAATCCTTAGTCGTCGGATATAGTGCGAGACTAATATAAGCCACCTGATATTTATTGTTGCGGAACTTCATCCTTCCGCCTATCTTTTGTGAAACTGATCCTCAACCGCTGGATGTAGGGCGGGAGTAACCTCTGTCATCCAATCTTAATCCTTCATGGAACTTTATCAATTCATCTGTGTTTAACCTCTGTGCTAGTTCATTCAACAACAACATTGGATGATTGATCTCAGTCATTCAAATTTCTATAGGGTTATTCATTTTTCATTCACCTTGCAACCTGCAACCTGTAGCAAGTTTATTCCTTTTTTATTCTGGATACCTGCAACCTTCAATCTGCCACCATACATTTGACTTCTCATAATGCATTTGACATTAATGACAACTAATTTACTCGTAAATCTCCCCCTTCAGCATTGATGGAAATATCTTTAATCACTCTCCCCCTTTGACACCAATGACAAAGATACCTCTCTGTCTGATAGCTCCACTTGTCATCATATCTCCCCTTGAGATTTCTCTTCCTTATTTTAGTGCTTTTGTAAAGGAATGACTCCCATATTCCGTCTAAGATGCTCAAAGGCTTCCTTAGGTAGTGGTTTGGTGAAAATGTCAGCAATATGTTCTTTTGTGTCAATGTATTCTAATCTGACAGTTTTTTGAGATACATGTTCTCTTAGATAGTGATACTTGATTGGTATATTTTTGTTCTTAGAATGCATGATAGGATTTTTAGACATATTTATAGCACTAGTGTTATCACAGTTGATCACTATTAGATGTTCATATTTTACAAGTAGATCTTCTAGGGTTTGTTTCATCCAAATAACCTGAGTGCAGCATAATGCAGAAGCAATATATTCTACTTCTGCTGTAGAGAGTTAAATGGAGGATTGTTTTTTACTTGACCATGATACTAAACAATTTCCCAGAAA
Organism: Pseudotsuga menziesii; assembly: GCA_001517045.1. Taxonomy (NCBI): domain Eukaryota; kingdom Viridiplantae; phylum Streptophyta; class Pinopsida; order Pinales; family Pinaceae; genus Pseudotsuga; species Pseudotsuga menziesii. Next base: position 259,650 of record LPNX010305732.1, read on the forward strand.
GAATGCTGCTCTACTAGTACTTTTCCAATCATCAACACTTCCTTCCCAACCTGCATCAGTAAACACTTTCAAGGTAAAGTCTTGTCCTTTTGGATACCATAAACCATACTCCATGGTACTTTTTAGATATTTAAAGATCCTTTTTACTGCTATTACATGTGTTTCTTTGGGAGTTTACTAGAATCTAGCCACCAATCCAACATCTTGCATCACATCTGGTCTAGTGGCTATCACATATAGCATACTACTAATAATTGATCTAAATATGGTATCATCTACTTCCATAGATTCATCATCCTTACTTAACTTACAACCAGTGACCATAGGAGTACCAACAGGTTTGGAATCTTCGATTTTAAACTTTTTCAACATATATTTGATATACTTAGTTTGAGATATGAAAATTCCTTCGTCTATTTGGTATACTTGCAATCCCAAGAAGAATGTCAATTCACCCAACATTGACATTTCGAATTCTTTCTTCATTTCAAATGCAAAGTCTACACTTAGGGTTTGAATATTTCTTCCAAAAATGATATCATCCACATAGACAACAACAATGATCATATTTTTATCTTCGATTTTTAGGTAAAGATTACTTTCAGTGACTCCTCTTTTAAAAACGTATTGTTTCAAGTAACTATCTAGTCTTGAAAACCATGCTCTTGGAGATTGTTTGAGACCATAGAGTGCATTTTTTAGTTTACAAACATAATATTTGTTTTCAAACAACAAAAACCCTTTAGGTTGGTAAATATACACTTCTTCTTCTAGTTTTCCATTCAGGAATGCAAACTTGACATCCATTTGATATACTTTGAAGTTTTTATGGCATGATAATGCTAAAAAAATTCTTATTGTTTTAAGTCGAGCTACAAGAGCATAAGTTTCTTTAAAATCAATACGTTCCACTTGGGTATACCCCTTATAAACTAGTCTTGCTTTGTTCCTTATTACTTATCCATCTTGATTGAACTTGTTTTTGAAAATCCATTTGGTTCCTACAATGTTCTTATCTTCAGGTCTTGGGACAAGTTCCCAGGTCTCATTTTTCTCAATTTGATCTAGTTCTTCATTCATGGCTTTGACTCATTCATCACTTTTTCTAGCTTCTGTAAAGTTCTTGGGTTCTACTATTGAGAGTAGGGCTTATTCCACATCTGGTAGTTGTGTTCTTGTTTTGACTCCAGCATTTTTATCACCCATGATTTGTGACTCTGGATGATCCTTTTGTACCATTCGATAAGAAGTTTTAGTGTTAGGTCTAGGGAAGTATTCATCATATTCCTATGTATATTCCTTCTCTTTTTCTTCTTCTTCATTATGAATGCTCTCGTCCTTTTGAAATTATTTTATTTCATCATCACATGTATTTTCAATACTGCCAAGATTTTTCTCTTTCCTTGGTTTTATATCATCTACTTTCACATCAACACTTTCTACAATTTTATGGAACCTTTTATTGTAAGACTTATATTCCTTTTTGGTGGATGAGTATCCTAAAATATTCCATCATCAGTCCTGGAGTCGAAATTTCCAAGGTCATCCTCGTTTCTTTTGATGTAACAGTTACTGCCAAACACTTTAAAATATTTCACTGAGGTTGGTCTTCCATACTACAATTTGTAGGGGGTCTTATCCTTATTCACTGTGAGTTATCCTTTGTTAAGGATGTAGACAACTGTGTATACAACTTCTCTCCAAAATTAATCTAATACTTTTTCTTCATTGAGAATATTTCTGGCATCTTCTTGGAATGTTACGTTTTTCCTTTCAACAACCCCATTCTACTAAGGAGTTTTTGCAGCTGAAAATTGATTCTTAATTCCATGACCTTCACAGAACTCATTGAATTCATTTGAGGTGAATTCTCCCCCATTATCTGATCTAAGACACTTGATTTTCATACCAAACTCATTTTCATCCATTGCCTTGAATATTTTAAAATTTTCAAATGCTTATGATTTTTCTTTGAGAAATGCCACCTAGGTCATCCTGGTGTAATCATCAATGAGCAACATGAAATAGTGATCTCCTTGCATACTTTTAGTTCTACTTGGTCCACAAAGGTCTGTGTGTATTATTTCTAGAGGGTGTGAGGTCATATGTTCTTTTATTTTAAAATGGCTCTGGTTTGCTTCCCATGTTGACAATGTCTACACACAAAGTTTAGAGGAACTATAATTTTAGGTAGATCTCTTACAGCTTCCTTCATGTTTATTTTGGAAATATTGTCAGAACTTAAATGTCCCAACCTTCTATGCCATAACCAATTTCATATACCATACTTAAGTGACCTTGGTTTTCATTTTCCAATATGTATACATTGTTTGTATTTCTCATAGCAATGCCAACAACCTTTCCTAATTTACTATTCTTGATTTCACATTTTTCTGAGTCAAAGATACAAATGTGTCCTTGGTCGCACGTTTAACTTACATTAAGAATATTAGGCTTGAAGTTTTCAACTAGCAAAACATTTTCTGCTTTGATCTTGCTATTGAAAACAACTGTTCCTTTGCTGATTATTTTGGAGGACGGGCTGTCTCCAAAAGTGACTTTTCGCTTATTATATTTTAGTGTTATGAATTTTCTTGGGTCACCAGTCATATGTTTTGAAAAACAACTGTCCAAGTGACATAAGTTTTGGATTTTGTTTGCACATAAGGCAATCATGGAAGTTTTATTTTCTTCCTTTTCTCTCCAATATCTATTTGGTTTGGTGTTCTGAGATTTGATTGCAACAGTATTTATTGTAGGAGTCTTCAGCTTACAATATCTTTCCATATGTACATGGTTATTACACTTGTAACATTCTATGTCATATTTTTGGAGTAGTGTAAAAAGATTCTTATTTCCCTTCAAGTTATTACTTGATGAAATCTTCTTGTATTTAGAAACCTTTCTTTCAGTTCTGCAATTTAATGCTTTATGACCAAAATTATTACAAGAATAGCAGTGACCTAAGAATATCTATAGATATCTATTTGGTCTCTTTGTTGCTATATTATTTCTATTTTTATCCTAAGAAATTAAGCCTGCTTTCTTGCTTCCTTCCGTTTTAGCTGGAGTCTTTAGTACTTCAGCATAACTTTTCTTACTTCCTTCTTGATTGACAACATGAAAACTCTCTGGCTTCTTTTATTTAACGAACCCCAATCCAAATATATCACTTGATGGTATTTGGCTACTCGAAATGTCATCTAGAATCATTGATCTATTCTCAAACTTTGACTTGATAGATTCTTCATCAAGCTTTCTTTTGAATTGCATGATTTCATCTGCAAGCTTTTTAGACTCTTGTATTCTTCTTTTGAGTTGTAGATTTAGGTCCTCCTCAACCTTTTTGGCATCTAGAAATTGAGCTTCCAACTGACTGATAATAAGATTTGACTGTCTGTTCTTTTTCCTACATTTCTCAAGTTCTTCAAGGGCACTAACAAGTTCAGCTCTTAGGTCTACTTCTCCTTCTATATCTGAGTCACTATTTGAGGCTTGAGTATCTAGACCCATAAATAAAACTTCATATTCTTCAACTTCACTTCCATATGAATATTCACTGTCTTCTATGGTGTACACAATTTTCCTTTTCTCATATGGTTTTTTCTTGTTTCATGGTTTACCCCTTTTGAATTTTGAAGTTTCATTTTCTTCATTCTCATCTTGTTTAGTGTAGGTGAATTTAGTGTCAAAATTTCCAATCCTTCCAAAATTAAAACATTTTAAAGGTAACTTCCCCTTGTAGTTTCCAGTCCCTCTTTCAAGTTTATTAATGAAAAAGGCTTCCTCATCATTTGGGTTTTCTTATTGATTTTTTAAGGAGGATTTAAAAGTTGCTTCCCCTTTTGAAGATCCATTTTTTCCTGTTCTCATCTCATACACAGTGAGAATTCCATGTAGCTTATCCATTGTTACCTTTTTAAGATCATCTTGTTCTTCTAAGGTGGATACCTTTGGGTTATACCTCATTGGTAATGTTGTTAGTACCTTTATTACCACTTCCTCTTCTTTTAAATTTCCTCAAATCCCTTTGATTGCATTAACAACTTCATATACATGAAGAAGGTATTCACCAATATTCTCTTCTTCTTTCATTTTAAGACTTTCAAATTGACCTTTATATGTTTGAAGTTTGGATTCTTTGACCTTAGATTCTCCTTCATAGATTATTTTCAACTTGTCCCAATCTTTTTTGGCAGATGTGCATTGCATAAATTTAGTAAATACTGAGTGTGTTAAATCACTCAAGATTGCATTTAGGACTTTGGCATTGCCTTCATATTGGACTAGTTATATTGTGTCTCTAAGGTATTGGTTTCCTATGTTATGTTATTTTTCAGTTGCTTCCCAAACCTTCCATCATAGGGACATCAAATGACAACTCATCCTTACACTCCACTATGCATAGTTTTCTCCTGTAAATAGTGGAGGTCTATTAGTGGCCAAGCCTTCTTGTTGATCCATAGTGGTTTTATAAAAGATATACCTTCCTGTGGTTAAACTGTGCTGAAGAAACCTGTTCTGACACCAATTGTTGGTTTATCCCACAATACTGAGAGGGGGGTGAATCAGTATTGACTCTTAATTAATAAAACACACAATAATCAACAATTAAAGCACATTTTTTATCGTAGAAACCTCAAAGAGAAAACCACCAACACAAACTCGTTAATAAGATTAATTTTACAAATTTTTTTATCTTCTACTAAAGAAAGGATGCAAAACACACCCTAGGTTTTTCCTGCAACTACAGACTAGGATGCTAGAACACCCTTATGGTTTTATGCCTGCTTCAATAGATAAGGATGCTATGACACCCTTTTCTCAAGCTACGAATGGAAGGAGGCTTTGACCCCCTGTAGACCTGTGACCTGCCCTAGCACCACCCTACCACCCTGTTATGATTTTCTCAGTCTTTTGGAACAGTTGTAAACTATTCACTTTGGAATCTATCAAGATTACTAACAAAGACACTTAATTCTTTACACATTCATTTATTTAAATACCCTATACCTATTTCGTATCAATGGAACTCTCCATAGCTGTGCTCTTTCATTTTGGATGGTGACTGTTTATTTACAAACACAACCAATCATCATCTACCCATTCAACCATTGCATCACTTCAGCAAAGAAAATGTTTCATTCTTCCCACATCTCAGAATTCATTTTTGCATCCCTGTTTATCATTTTTCTGGTGCATTCGTAATCTTCTTCACTAGATACAATCCAGACAATTGATATTTTGGCTGGATCTCTTTGGACCATTGATCTATTCTACAAAATTCATTTTTTAAATCATATTTCTGCACCATGTTTATGTTTCAACGATTCCCCACCATTGATATTCATCGGGATTCTTATTCATCATCGATCTCCAGATTGCGGGATGCGGAATGCGAAATGCGGGATGTGGGATGTCGATTGTACACTTTTTCCTTTCTGAAATTTGGTTTTCCACTGTTGATATTCATCAGGCTTCTTCTTGATCGTTGATCTCCAGATTGCGGTATTTGGGATGTGATATTCCCTCAAATCGTATCTCCACTTTTTGCAAGCTCCTTTCCGCAAGCTTCTTTCCGCAAGATTTCTTCCGCACCATCGATCTCTTACAGAGTCTTTCCAGAACTTTGATGTTTTAGATTGTGGGTTGCAGATTGCAGGTTCATAAAATATTTAATCGTTAGTTCTGTAATTCCCTTTCCGTATTTTTTCTTCCGCACCATTGATCTCTTTTAATGGAACTAATCTCAGTCATCTGATCTTGATATTTTATGGAACTTTGGATTTTTCGCTTGACTATCAGAATTACTCCTTAATCGTTGGATCTAGGGTGGGACTAATATAATCCATCTGATATTGCTTGTTGCAAAACTTCATCCTTCTGCTAATCTTTTGCGAAACTGATCCTCAGCCCCTGGATCTAGGGTGGGACTAACCTCTGTTGTCCAATCTTAATCCTTCCTAGAACTTTATCACTTCGTACATGTTTAAAATATGGACTAGTTCATTCGGAAACAACATTGGACGATTAATCTCAGTTGTTCAACTTTCTATAGGGTTATTCGTTTGTCATTCACCCTGCAACCTGCAACCTGTAGCAGGGTTATTCCTTTGTTATTCTAGATACCTACAACCTTCAGTCTACCACCATATCTTTCATTTCTGATAACTGATTTGAAATCAATGACAACTAATTTACTCAATATGAAGGGGAGTTACTGGACCAATGTTGGGGGAAAACATTAAACGAATTACAACAGATATATATGACGATTTAATTGTCAACTCGGAGAGAGCATAAACTTGTGAGGTACATACAAAATATATGCAGGGGTAGAGTATCTCTAACCTATTCTACAACTAAAGCCGAATCTAAGTTATGAAAATAGGAAATTGTATGGAAATAAATCAAATTGAAGAAAACATGAAATTGCATAAATTAAATTGATAAAGAAAGACTGAAATTGCATGAAATAAACTGGTATAAAGCAATCAAAATTAACTTGTGAGCTCGCATAAATCTATGCTATCAATTCATAAGAAAGAAAGTGTTGAAAATCTATATTAACATGGAAGAGTACAGGATTTTCATCAAAGCATAATCTCCATTACAATAAAAATTACATTCTATGACTAACTCTAAACTATTCTCTACTTCCAAACCACTAGAGAGATCTCTAACCAAAATGAGGAGAGAGCCCTCCTATTTATACATGAATTCAAGATAACTGATCATAATTACAGATCCACTATTCTCTCAACTTATCCCTCAAAATACTCAACAAATCTACAACCCATCCCTCAAAATCCTCAACAAATTTACAACTCATCCCTCAAAATTCTCCAACAAATATTGGATGAGATATTCTCTCCACGTCTCCATGATCTTCTCCTTGAAGTTAGCTCACATCTAGAAGATAAAATTCGAATATGAGGCTAGGTGGTCACTTTTGAGCTTGTTAAAGTCTTCAAATACACCTGTAAGCATCACCAAACTCACTCAACTTTAAAGTATAATGAAAATATGTTATTGTTCTCAATAATTAACCACAAATTCACTCAAAATACTAAAAAATAAAGGATTTGGAAAATGGTAATATAAAATCATATTTATTATGAAAGTGGTGAATATTAATGGTTTTATGGAAGGATAAGATAGGAATAAGGTGACAAATGGTATAGGAAAGATGAATAAAATGTGGTCTTTTTGCAGCTCAACATTCCCCTCAACTTGACTGGTTGCATGTCCTCATGCAACTATGCACTGATTCTCTTTAAAAAATTTGGATTTGTAGTTGGGATTTACATGATGATGGTATGTAACAGTAAATCATTCCATGATTTTTAAATGCATGAGTGGAAGCAATTTTTCTCATGGTTGGTTCTTGTGTGACAACCATAACTGTAACAAATGTTGGTTCTTGTGTGACAACCATAACTGTAACAAATGTTGGTTCTTGTGTTAACAACATTTGCTCGTTTTATTTTTTATATTTTTTTCTTCTTCTTGCTGCAATACATAAAATTTATGCATTAGAAATGATAAACCATCAATGCATATTAGAAAGACTTTTCTTCATATTATGAATCATGCCAATATATATAGCATAGTTTGGGAAAGACATGTTGATTAAGGGAAAATGAGATGATGAATATGTAAAATGGTAATGAATATTCCCCCCCCCAAACTTAAGATGTATTAGGTTTATGAAAAGGAGAAAGGGAATGTAGTGAGGGAATTTTCCAAATTCATTCATTTTCTAGCATTTAAGGAATTACATGGTTAAAGATTAGAAAACAACATACCTCTACTTACCCAAAAAATTGATGAACTTTGCAATAGGAATGTGGTCGCTACTGCTGGATCATAGAGTGTGAAGTGAAGAACTTTGAACTGCTGCTTGGTTGGATGAAGTAAAAGATGAGAGATGAAAGTAGAACTGTGATACTCTCATATGGCTCAAGTATGTTGTTCTAAAACTGTTGATGATGTCATGCAAAATATATAGTCTTCACCTGCTACAAAACCCGATGGTACAATTCTTACTATGCGATAAATGTATCGATGCCGAAAATGGAAAGAAGTCATTGGATTACCGACCTGTTGAGGCCTAGAAAATCACAGGTAACAACAGTAGGGATTCTTGCCAATAAACATTCCTAATTAGCTCGTTATTTTTTGGTATGGGGAATCCATTCGATTTACGGTCCGGCTATCGTAGGTCAAGTAACAGTTAAAATGTTTTACCGGTTTCGGCCCGGTCCACTATTTAGGGGTATTTTTACTTTTTTATATTTATGTATGATGTGAAAGTGCCTAGCTAAATGCAGATGATAGAGATAACAAGGAGGGTCACGATTTGATGCACAGGTTCTTACCTCTCATCTTACCTCTCTCGCCTCAAAATCAAAAATAAATAAAAAACTAACTAAGACTAACTAACCTATCCTTAGGGAGCAATATTGTAATTAATGGTGAGCAATGTATTGTATAACATGCATAAAGAAAAAATACAGATAGCTGTTAACATTTCTAAATACATGAATATCAATAGACAGATGAACAAAGAGATAGCTCATTGTTAATTAAAACATTCATTACTCAAATACAATTGTGGAAATTTCACAGAAATAAACAGAAGCACATTCACAACATGAAAGAATTCATAAGTTAGAACGATCTCACAGTTCATGGTTTCAAGCTGAAACAGAAACAATTCACATCCAACCAGCCCATGTCAAACATTTGAAACTCCCACACTTCTTTCTCCAAACAAAAAATATAACTCTTTATTATAAGATGAATTAGTTCTCATTACAATAATCTTCTACCAAGATGGTCTAAAAAAAGGTCCTTTCTACCTAGAACTTGCCTATATTTATTCAAAAGGTGAAAAAATTTTGGGCTACCCCTTGTTTCCTTTTGAGCTTCCTCAACCTTTCATTTACAAACATTTTTCCTTTAGCTTGTGAGAAAAAAGATAAATATCATATATTACATTATTTATCAACATTCCAAAACATTCAACTAGGAGGGCCCAACTTGTTCGTTCATGAACTTTCTCCATACATTTGCCTCGGCTGCTATATTCTCAAAACTAGAAGGTTCGAGAAATCTGATAGTAATTTCGTGCTAAGCATCCTGGGTCATTATACCCGCTATCTTGGTAGGAATCAAGAACAGTTGGTCTTCTAGCAAGTGGATGCTCACAGCTGCATGTGATACTTCAGTCTTTAGTATCTTTTCATCCAACTCCTTGACTTGCTGGATGGCTTGCTCATCTTCGCTGCATTTGTCCTGTAAATGTTTCAAAACCATTTCATGTTCTGGTAGAGCTTCCAATCTCTTTGTAGCGGAGGTATGACACCGATTATAGGTTAGGAGCACTCTCCTACAAAATTCAGCATAGGCACTCTGTGTTTTCTTCACTGTCTTCTTTAATTCTTCTGTCGCGTTACTGGCAAACTCAATCAGATCGTATTCTTGCTTTATTGTCACCTGATCTTTGACACATATATCCTGCGGGAGATTCTTTGTTTGCTTCTACCAAAGCCATCCTTCCCTGTAGAGTCTCCAAAATATCCTAGGTTCTATCCAACAAATATGAGGCTGTATTTACAAGTTCTTCTAATCTGATGTCTATTTGTTGGACTTTAAATATTTTTTTAGCTATCTGCAATTGTATTTGATGAATCTTTTTTCTAATCATAAGAACATGATTATTTAAAGGTTCAATATCAACCTTTTGCTCCATAGCCGACTTCAGTGAAGCTACAAGTGAACTCTTTTGTTCCTCTAAGGCTGCTATTTGAGTCTCATATATATTAGCCTTCCCTTCTGCGGTGGTCTTCTGCTCTTCTAGCTCTATCACTTTACTTTCTAATCTTCTCTTTTCTTTATTTAGTTCTTCAACTGATAAATGAAGATGATTTTTCTCAGCCTCCAAACTATGATATTTTAGTTGTAGTTTTCCCAACTCTGCTGAGGTAGCCTGATAATTCCTCTCCATATTTTATGCAGACACTACCAGAGCATCTTTATCTGCCTACAAGGTTTTACATTTTTCCTTTGAAACTTTGACCTCACCGATCATTTCCTCATACTTTCTCTTCAGATTTTGGCTTTCACCCCTTTCCTTCTTCAAAGTTTCGTTCAGTTGGGCCACTCTTTTCTGAGATTGCTCAAGGTCAGTCATGATCCTATCCACATTGTCTTCAGTGGCTAGGGTTATAGATACCCTAGCTATTGCTAATAATCATGGATCCTCATGTGTACCGTGAACTACTATTTTGTCAGTTACCATCCTTCCTGGTTTACCCCCAGTGTCCACCTTATTTTCTGTTCTCTTGAAAATTCTCTTTGTCGTAAAATATAGTATTAAAATGCGGTACCTCCTCTCCTTCCATAGGCATGAAAGGGATCAAATCAATTCCACAAGTTGACATTGAACCTTCTCCTACTGTACTGCTAGAAAGAACAACAGGACCTAATGGGTTACTATCAGATTGAGCATGTTCTTGGTCTGTAGGGTCTTGTCCTTCTAATGTATTTGTTCTCAATCCTTCAGCTATCATCTCTGTTTGTTGTTTTTCTTTTTGGACACCTTCTAATATGAAATCTTCACTTTCTGCCTGCTTTTTCTGTATTTCATCTTCTTCTTGTTTTTCCTTTCTTCTTCAGCCTTTTTGGCTACTTCCTCTGCAGCTTGTTTCTTTTCTTCCTCTTCTATTCTTAGCCAATTCTCTGCTTCCTATACAAGTCTGTTAGCCTCCTCCTCTCTCTTCTTGGCTTCTTATTCTTCTTTCTTTTTCAATTTCTCCGCATCTTTTCCTTTACCACCCACAATCGTTATTTTTTTTCTTAAATCTTTTTCTTAGGGCTGTCATGTTCTTAGCATTATGGAATGTCTCCTCATCTTTGTCCCAAAAATCTGTGTATTCAAATTGAACTCTAGCTTCCTTGCAGTAATTAGCTACTTTTTCCTCAAAATAATTTCTATGGAACCTCATTTCACTGAAGTGAAAGTATTCCAATTCCTAGACAAATTCTACCACAGCCTTCACCCTTGAAAATTTGTAACTCCCAACGAAAAAAGGCACTGCAGGATATACTGCTTTTTTCTGTTCAAAAAGGAAATTCCCTACTCCATCAATATATAACTATCTAACAACTTATTTATGGAGTACATAATCAGTAGCATATCTTGGGAGTAGAGAAGGGGCCCTTGAACTGCCATACATTCTTACATATAAGCCATCCTTTGTTAAATAATAACTTCCATATTCTTGCATGACCTTGAAAGCTTCTGTTGACATGCAATTGCATTCTACCAAGAAAATCAAACTGTATAAAGGCATGATGAAAAGCTCACATATCTCCTTATAATAGCTGTATTATTTGTGAGCCCAAAATAACTTGTAAGCATCATATACTGGAGCTCGATCCTTATCCCAATGGCACTTTAGTGCAGGGAAATAATGAGTGCATAAAATGCAATCGATCAAAATAGAGCTCATGTAGAATTTAGACTTCTTTTGGGACACTCCTCTCAATGCTGTGCTTATACAGGATGAAAGGCTATTTGACACTATGCTTGCCCAGTTAAAAATAGTCTCTTGTGTAGCAACATAATAAATAATAGGTATCCAACCTAGCTTAAAAATTTTCCCATTAGCTCTTCCAAATATTATGTTCAGGATTAAAGCGATGAACCTATATGGAGTATAGAGAGTTGATGTCTCATACTCTCCAGAAGTCCTTGTCCTGAAATTTCTGCCCGGGATCATCATTTTCTTCACTGTCTCTACCAAGTCCATACTTAACTCCTTTAACTAAACTTCAGTTAGATAAGTCTATGGTGTTGGTAGATGATATGCCATGGACACATAAGCATGGCTGTATGCGGCATAACCTTTCTTCTCGGTATTTGCTAGGATCATCCTTGTTACATCTTCCCTGGGCAGAATCCAGCCTATCACTTCTGACAACGGAAAAAGCTCAGGGATGGTAGCCACTTTCATCAGATATGACCTCTCAATATTCGTATATATGTGCATGTCTTCAAAACCAACATCAGGGACACTTTGGCTTGAAATCATTCTATACACTTCTCCCCACTTGTATTTTGGTTCAACCCGAGTAGTAGCTTTAGTGTCTTCATAAATAACTTCTACCTTGGTTATCACTTCTATTTCAGGTTCTTCTTCGGCCACTTAGAATTTCTTCTTTTGTTTCCTTGGCATATTGTTGTACTGGACATCAACCTGTAACAATCATGCAACATGGTTTAAGTCAAACTATCTCTATCCACTGGTATAGTGATAAACATGAAAACATACAATTATTACCATTTCTTTGATATGCATGTTGAAAATTTAAAGTCAATACCACAGCCTTCTAGATGACATATTTTAAACAAATTTCAAAATATTTATGCCCCCCAAACCTGCCCAAAAATATACTCGCTCAAACCCTAAACTCTTCCAACTTCATAAAACCTATATGGCACCTCGACTGAGGCAAGACTCACCCCATCGTTTGCTTCAACAACACTTTAAAACCCTAATCAGCTGCACGGCCCTCCTGAATCCCACGAGAAACTACTGCCATAGGAGGCACGATTTTCTAACCCCGGGATAAACATGTAAGAACCAAGAATAGGTTGGTGCAGATAGCGAAACGCCTATATGCACTGTGCCCTAAACCCTCACAAAACTACCACAGGTGCACTCATTGAGGACAAACTAAAAATTCTCTGACCAAAATGAAACGTTTACAATCACCGGGCTAAGCCCTCAATAAAAGGATAAAACATCACCGCAAGAAAGCCACAAAATGCAATGAAACCTAACTCCACCGTGGAAACCTAACCCTACCGCCTGGCGGTTAAACATTAACAAAACCAAGAAACCAAAACCGTGAATAGATCCTACCTGGCAACGACGACACATGAAACTTGGATGAGAACACCTTCCACGGGCTTAGAGGACGACGAATGGAGGCTTGAGAACTGCGTAATCAATAGGTTGGACGACTTTTATGATGACAATGACAAGTGACAAACCCAAAATGATATTATTTATACCTCGATCGGGAGCGGAGAAAACTAGCAACGGGAAACTTCTTTTAACCACTATTGGGAGACCAACTCTGAAAAAAAACCACAGTGTCGGTTGATTATCATTCTATTCACCCGATGATCACTTGGGAAAGACATCGAAAATCGGAGGCACTAATGTCATCGGTATCAGAAGGAAGAATACTAAGCTTCAGATCAAATCGCAATTAACCTTCCGCAACGTCAGATGGGAAATAGAGTAAAAATTCGGTTTGATCTAGAAAACCAACCCGACGGTGATATTTCCCATTTAATCGGTTATCAGAAAGGAAAGACAAAGGAATTCCTAATTCATCGGATATGCTTGATACTAAGAAGACCGGAACTTTGGCAAACCAACTCTGAGAAGATTTACCAACTTAATCCCGAGGCAGTGACTTAGATCTCAGAGAATTTCCTGATAAAACAAATCGGAAAGCTAGTTGACTGTTCCTCCGCAATGTCAGAATACTAGTTAGCTAAGCATCTGATGTCGAAAAGTTAGTGGACTGAGAATCCAATACAGATATGCAAAAAGACTATTTTTTTCGAAAAAATTCTGAGCTCTGGGAAAACTTGGGTTGAAATAAAGCATTCCTAGGCCGTCTAGATGCTAGAAAATAAAAAGGGGGGATGCTAAAAATCAAATTTTTGGGGGAAATAGTTGCAACTGCAACATGACCATTAATGAATGTCGTTAACCAATGCCAGGAAATCTCACCATTGATGTAAATGAGTGCAAATGTACCTAAGTACATTGTGCAAAATACGAATAAATGAGCTAATGTCGAGCCATTTGCAAGATCAAATGATCAAGAGACATTGATGTATTCCCATGATTGTCAGCGAGAGAACTTGTCATTAAGGCATGCAAGCCTCAAGGTACTAAAAATGAACTCTAGTCTGTATCCCAGATAACGTGCTAAAGTCGATGGGGCAAGACTTGTTGATAGGTGGACCTTAAGAAATCCCACATTAGTCAACACGAGTTGTACATAATGAGTGGTAGGACTATAGATAAAAGATCTCATGGTCAAACAGTTTTTATGGCAGGTATAACAAAGTAGTGTAGTCATGGAAATGAACTAAATGGTTTTATTAAGAAGGAAAAATATAAACTTAAAATGAGGAAATTGTGTGCAACTCAGAAAGGTAAACATGCGGGAAGCCATGATGTATGAGGCAGTGAAGACGTAGACTCTAACATGGATGACAAACAATCTTGGAAGGAAAAATGGTAGTAATCATGCTATGACGTAATTTGTTTCTAAAAGGCTTCTTTGTGGCAGAAAAATGTCATGACATACATAGTGGAAACTCAACTTCTTCAAGCTTTCAATGGAACATTTTTTTTTCTTCTAAAAATCTTCTGTGATTTGGGAAATTATTTCTCCATGCCATTTATTCGTCTTTAAATCTGCAAAAAAATGGTTAGTATTTCCCTACAACAAACTTGTGAGCACATTAAAAATACATGAAAACATGTGCTTAAAAAAAAGTTGATGTAATGTCCTGGTTTTGACCCCGTTACATTAGATGTATATGATGTATATATTGTAATGACCAAGGCCCCACCATTGATCGGTAATGCTATGTTCTGGATTCAAATTGTCACCGATGGTATATCGGGGCATGCGGCATATATTATGATGGTCATCATGTAAAATATGCATCTACAATTAATTGAAATAAACACAACCAGCTACGGTCGCGGAAACTAAATCGAAAGGGGCATGATTTTCACAAGGATAAGGATATGGAGAAAAGCCAAAATGTCTATGAGAAGACCATCAAGCTGTCAACTACCTTTCTTGTCTTTTTCCCCAATCATTTATTTCTGCCAGAATGTGGTTGAGTTAGTTATTGCATGGAATGGGAAGAGTATGGGCAAAGAAATTCGAATTGGGCAGAGAACCATTTTTTGAAAAACGTGTTCTGACTTCCTTGGCAATGAAAATGCCCAAAAACGTATGCCATTCTGCGATGCATCCACGTTTTCCATTTTTCCTCACCATTCTCCTTCACGTTGGGGCTTTTGGGGAGCAGCTGGAGTTTTTCTTGTGTTTTTTTCATTCCACGTTTTTGGTGGTTGGCTTCATTTTTCCCATGGATGGGAGGTCGTTTTTGTAGTGCTGGGGATTGGGCTGTTTTCCTCACGTTTTGGGAGCTGCTGGTGCATTTTCCATTAACGTTTTTGTAGCTTCATGTGTTTTATGAAGGGCCATTCACGTTTTTGGCTGTCTCACCGACTATTGGTCTCACGCACAGACTATTTGGGGCATTTTTCCCTGCTGTGAGTTGTGCTCACTGATAGCTTCAGGATTGTGTGTTTTCCCCCATGTTGTGAGTCGTTTTTGCTGTTACGTTTGGGGACTGTTGTCGATGGGTAGAAGTCGTTTTTCCCTGGTTTAAGCTGTAATAGCTAAATTAATTGCCGGAGTGCAATGGTTGGTCTTCGGACTGTGAGAGGAGCAGAGATGTTGGCTTAGATTTGCTTGATAAACCTGGTGGATGGAAACCACACAGACAGAGCTAGAGGGCTGGCCTTCTTCTCCATCACCCCTGAATAGCACTGGAAGGGAATGCAGGGCCTGAGGGACTGTGTAGCAGAGAAGGGACTGATTCCTTGTGTTGGGTGTGGATGGGTGTCTTAGAGGTCAGGCTAGTTCTAGTGTAGGTGTTCTTGGCTCTGTAATGAGATCACCAGCTTAGCAAATTGCCTTCCTCAGCTCCTTAATGGCCTGATAAACCCAACTTTGTTGGCTTGGCTATGTGTTTTGTGTATCCTGGCTATGTGTAAGCCTGCTAGTTCCCTTATTCCTTGGAGAATCATGCCCAGCTTGGGGGTGGCAGCGCTGCTGAGAGATTAAGGAGCACGCTGGCCTATGGTTGGGTGGAACGTTGCAGCGACGTAGCTGGTTGCGGAAGAACTTCTTCATAAGATAAGTGCTCTGTCCATTTTACTTCTGCAACTGTAAATTCTGTTAATGAAAATGAAATGAACATGTTGAAAGAATGCTTGTTGGAATGTATGATGTTTCTACTGTGTCTAATAGATAATTGCATCTGTGCATAATAATTTCTCATATGCGCATAATTAAGTTCAATGCATACGTTTAAGCATTCTGTTTCCAACAATTTTTTAGCCTCTACATGTTCATGGGCAGTTAACCCGGTTTGATAAAGCTAGTAATCGCGTCCTCCACGCCGGTCGAAGGCATGGGGACGTGACAGTTGAGAGTAAATAAATTGCTCTTATACCTGAAAGTAGCAACCCTTCTTGTCGAAACGTGTTTCTACGTGACTTGCAAAAACAAGTTAGCACAGTAATCATAAAATTTTGAGAAGATTCCAAATTCATTTAAAATTTAAAATTTTATGATTTTATTTATCATCTAATACTTTTTATTTATTTTTAATTTTTACTTTTATTTTATTTTTATTTTTGTATTTTTATCATAATTCTTTTATTATGATTGCTAAATTGTTATATATATATATATATATATATATATATATATATATATTTAAATTGTCTATAAAAAATTTTAATTTAATTTTTTTTAAGAACAAAATATATTTTGTATATTTTTAATTTTATTATGTTTATATATATACTAATTTAATTCTACAGCTTTTAATTATTTTTTCCTTTACAAAAATAAAACAAAATATAAATAAAAACAAAGTATTATTGATTTAATTATGTTATTTAGTATTTTTATTTTATTATTATTTTTTAATGTTTATATTTTTATTTATATGTGTTTTTTCTAACCTTTTTAATTGTTTTGAAGTAAAAAGAATTTGGAAGAAAAACCAAAATTTTTACATCCTTATACAGATATTAATGCATCCTTATGTAATGATTAAGCAAATAGAGAGAGAGGGTTGACCCTTTTAGTGGTTGACCCCTCTAAAAGCAGACTATCTTAATGATTTAGAGTGTGCAAACAAGCGATTTTTTTTATGATAAGTTTAGCAGTTTTAATAACCATGCAGAAACATGTCTGGAATGACTAACGGAATGAGCTTTCACTTTTTAAACAGAACTACATTCCAAATGGCATGGTTTATATGAAAATAATAACAAAATTGGAACAAACACCTACCTCCCCTGAACCAAAGATGTGCTAGGTTCCACTGTGCAAAAATAAAAATAAGAGGAAAGCTTAGCTGCGATAGCAGCTGCCTTCGATTTCAAGGAAAAATGAAACAGAGTTCGATTTAGAGTTTTTGTATCGAGCTTCCAGATTGTCTAATTTCGTTCAATTGATGGAAATTCCTCTTCCAGAATGTTCACTAGCACTTGTTTTTTTTCGTCATCAATAATCTGAGCATGCAGTGGAAAACTGAGTTATTAACTCTTCCTTCTTTATTAAAATGAGTTCTTCAAACTTACATGGAATTTTTATTGTTTCACTCATTCATCATATGTCAATAATAATTCAATTTAGGTCTCAAGTAATTAGATGTTCTTTTGTAAAATATTGTAGTCAAAACCGAAGTGCTTTGAAATTTTGAATCACCTGATGTTCTTTATAAATTTCTTAAATAATATGAAAAATTATATTTTTCTACAATAAAACTTTTAATCCAAGCTTGCATTAACCTGTAATATTTTAAACATGTTTTTTAAATGTAGAAAAATATATAATATAAAAGAAAACAATAATTTATAGAGAAATAAGTATGAAAATTATCAAATTCAAAGATTAAAAAGTAAACTAAAGAAGGAACTTTTTAAAACATATATATAAAATCTTTTACTTATTCCTCACGAGAATCACCCATATGCACATTTATTATATTATATGTATTTTAATTTGGATATGTTTCTTTTTACCTTGAATCGAGTTCGCTCTGACTGCATTGAGTGGATGGCGGAAAAAACAATTTTCCGTGTTCATGCAACTAGTTCATTCTCATTTATCTCATAAGTGGAAGGCAGTCACGGTGTGATTCTTACAATTAAAATGTGAACTGTTGTAACTACATTCTCCTTCATTAAAGGGCGTAACTACTATTTTTTTTGGATGAACTGGTGTAAGCAATGTGGCATCTCAATCATATTTCACTGCGATTCCAAGGCAACGCGGTTCAAACAAACTCATAGCAAATCAACGTTTTCTGGCTTTTAATGCATTGTCACTCGTTATCTTCTTTTCTTGTTAAATAAGATCTCTCAGAATGCTGGCGCGTTGAGTAGTAATTATTTAACCCCAGCGTTTTGATGCTAACTGAATCTTTAATTTCTCATCAATCCTGCTATTTCTCACGCTTCATCCATTTACCCTTTGGCGAATTAGTTTCAGCGAATTGTTCTGTATTAATTCCTGGCATTAACCTCGGAGTATGATATCACGGGTTGTATTAATGTCTAGAGTTAAACAAAATGTTTTGGCCTATCGAAATCGTAGAGTAAACAACTCTGAATTCGAAGCCTGTCACTCGTTTCTCATGTGAGATTTTTTATGTATTTACATGTTATATTTTTAGTTAAAGAATGATTTTAAAAATAATTAAACATTGCTTGTCGTTTTGATTAACTATGTTACTATACCATTCATTTGACGCTACATATTTATTTGACATACATCAATTGTTTGACACTACATATTTATTTGACATACATCAATTGTTCCCTTCCTCAATGTTTTATATCAATTGTTGTCCCATTATATACAATTTCAATTTCACAATTGCCTCGAATTTAAAAAACATATATGATACCATGTCATATATTATGCTTTGATTGTTTTAACTATTATCATATTTTTATGTATTCTTTCATTTGAACTTTTGATAGGTCAGCATGTGTGGCCAATTGCACACAAAGATCTAATATTGCTTATTATTTGTTAACAGGACTTACGAAATTAGACGCATTGAACATTGGATGGTGCAATTGTATAAAGAACAGGTCGAGCACAAGAAGTAGCCCGCATGCATGGGTGTAATGGCCCTCGAGGAGAGAACCATAAATGCAAGCACTTTTGTTCAGCTCTGTTGTTGTGACAATGAAGTACTATACCATCAAATTTGCCACTGAATTGCAATTGGATTAATAGCATTGTCAATTTAAACAAAGCATTAGAATATCACGGAGGAAAAGACCATATGTTTGACAGAAAAAAAAATTGTATGATCTGAAAGATAGTCAACTAAATGAAAGAATGTATAACCACTACCTAATAGTTCGATGGTCAATATTTGGGCATTAAACTAATACTAGACGGAAGCCGGCCTCACCTTTGCGTATGCATAAAGATCAAAGGAGGTGGCGTTATTGCACCTTTGTCCATACTCTCTCACTACGCTCTCTTTGGTTGATGGAAGAGATACTCGGATCCTTTCTTCGTCCTGCACTCAGTCATAGTCATGAATCAAATCTAGGATGAGAAGCCTATTAGAGGAAATTTCAACTCAAAATGAGCCTTTTAACTTTAACTCAAATTCCATGTCATCATGTGTTAGCCAATGAAATTGCTTTAAATTTGAAATATTGTATAGGTTTTAAACATTTTTTTAATATAAATTTTAGGATAGGCATCATAAAAAAAACTACTTTTTTTGTTTGTATTTTCGACATATCTCCCCGTTTTTTACTTAAATTTCGATCGGGAGAGCTCTTTAGATGCGAAATTAAATTCCGCATCCAACGAGTACCCACTCGGCATACTTTTGATGGACCCTGCAACCCCAAAAACAAGAAATACCTGAAAAAAACGTGATGATAATTCCGCATCCAACGAGCTCTCCCGATCGAAATTTGAGTAAAAGCACGGGGAGATATGTCGAAATACAAACAAAAAAATAGTTTTTTCTTTTCTTCCTCCAAAATTAATAAATATTATTTTATTATTTTAACTATTATTTTATTAATTTTTTTAGGATGCCCATTTTGAGGTGAAATTTCCTCTAATAAGTTAGTGCCCTGTGACGGATGGATACTCTCTAGGTTGTAATTCGTCACAAGCCTATACTGCCGCAAATTTATAGATAATGTAAGAATTTTAGCTTCCACGTCTAGAGACTCGAGAGTCTAACATTTATAAGGGTGTGTGCAAGAAGATGAGGGACCTTTTTGTGCACGTTAGATGCAATAGAAACCTGAAAAATCAGGCATCCCTCAACTTACTTGGATTTTTTGAGATACTTATGCAAAATATCTTGCATTGAGTAAAAAACATGAAATGTAAGAAATTGAATCACCTTTCCGAATATATAACTTTTATGTATCGAAAATTTGCATAGCTATGTCAAATTTCATTTTTCCTAACAGACACTTTTTTATTTTTCAGGGAAATTATAAGGTATATGTTTTTGTGGGTGCAGCATTTGAGGGCCTAAATGATCGAATCAAGCTACAAAAATTGACATCCATGTAGAGAACCCATAGCACTAGTGCGGCGTTATTTTTCGAAAATTAAATTAGTAATTTTATAATATTTTTATAATTGTCTAAGTGAGAAAACCTCGAAAATGGTATGTGTTTTGTGGGTGCAGCCTTTGAAGGTATTAATGCAAAAATCATGAAATGGGGTTTTGATAGAACGTAGAGGTTAGTGTCTACTTGTGTACCATACAATTTTTGTTTGAAGTGATCAAGAATTGAAAAAGTTACAGGAGAAACACTAACTGTGTGTTTTTTGAGATGAGGAGTGATGACAGAAGATAAATAAGAAAAAAATAGAAAAAATTATGTATTCTTGTTAAAATTAACATATTTAGAATCTGCAAAAAAAACCATATCAGTTTCTAAAATCTCATAAAAAATGGAGGTGTGCAGCACAATCAGACGAACCGTTAAACACGAGCATATTGAAAATATGGATATAATGCTAAATATGCCATGGTTTATCATACTCCAAGGCATAGTCATGTTAATCCGAAGCAAAGTACAAAGCAGACACATAGGAATAGGAATTCCACGAAAGCATGGGTGGAGGCTCGGCCTTATCATTTGGAGGGAATAAAAATTTGAATTTAACAATACGCGCGCGCGATTTAACACTACAAAACGCGTGCACGTTATATGAGAACAAAACGCGAGCGCGTTATATCCATACAAAGCGCGTGCACGATATGTGAAACCAAAAAATAGCGCCAACATAATTTTGACATAATGCTTGGGATCAGA
>LPNX010305734.1:0-137555 GCA_001517045.1 Pseudotsuga menziesii
TTTATTGAAATTCTATTGGTTCTTGAATTCCAACTCACAAAATTTGTTGTTGGCGTGTTTTCTTATAAGGCCCATTTTAGACCCCAAATTTCCTCTAATGCAAATCTTCACACGAAGTTTATTGTTCCCATAAATGATTGCATCCCCTTTTTATTATGGGGCAAGGGAATTTGTTCAATAGCCTTAATTCTTTCTGGATCTACAGAGATTCCTTTCTTCGAAACTATGTGACCAGAAACTTGCCCTCCATGACAGCGAACACACACTTCTTAGGATTGAGTGAGATACCATATTTCCGACAGCGTTCGAAAATTTGCCTTAAGTGAAACACGTACTCTTCTCTTCTCTTTGAGAATATTGTAATATCTTCAAGGTATACTACAGCACTTCGGCCAATCAAGCCACGGAAATCTATGTCCATAGCCCTCTGAAATGTTGCTCAAGCATTTGTAAGCCCAAAAGGCATCCTTCTATAGGCAAAGGTTCCCCATTTGGTCCTGAACGTTGTATTTAATATGTCTTCTTCGGCTACTAATACTTGATTGTAGCCATAGAAACCGTCTAATAACGAAAACAGTTCAGAGCCTGAAACCATTTGTAGCAGTTGCTCCATGGGTGGAACATGATAGTTATCTTTTTCTAATGCACGGTTTAGGTTCCTGAAATCCACGTAGAGTCTGATTTCTCCAGACTTTTTCCTTACTGGTACCAGATTTGATACCCACTCAGAGTGTCTGACTTTGAAAATGATTCTAGCATCCAATAATTTCTTCACTTCACTCTGAATCAACGGTTCCAATTTTGGATGCATTTTTCTTAACGGTTGCTGATATGGCTTGACGCCTGCTTTAATGGGGACGACATGCTTGATGATGCTGGTGTTGTATGTTTTCAAATCTTCGTATTTCCATGCGAAAACATCTTTATATTGTTTAAACAGACTGACGAACTTGTCTCTTTCTGTTGGTGAACAACTTTTGCCGAGATTCACAAATTTAGGATTCGTCTCAGTCCCTAAATTTATCAGCTCGAACTATAGAGATGAGTTGTGGGTCTTCACGTTGGCTGGTCTTCTGAACTTTTCATTTAAATCGAACATTTTTTCTAATGTTCTGACACCTTTAGGAATGAAATTGTCATATTTCATCTTGGCCTGATGTTCCTCATCATCTATAATGGCTCCTTTAAAGACCTCGTCATTTGTCAAGCATTCTATTATTTGCTGATCATCGTCGAACACTCGCAAGTTGGTGATCATATCCGGTACTGAGGGCTTGAAAAGAAGTTCGACAGAACATCAATTATTAGTGGGTACGATCCTAGCGGCTGATGTGGCCAATAGGTCAGCT
Organism: Pseudotsuga menziesii; assembly: GCA_001517045.1. Lineage (NCBI taxonomy): Eukaryota > Viridiplantae > Streptophyta > Pinopsida > Pinales > Pinaceae > Pseudotsuga > Pseudotsuga menziesii. The sequence goes on from LPNX010305734.1 coordinate 1,350, forward strand.
GCTGCGTTTTTAATTCTTGGAATTGAAATAATGTTGAATCCATTAAAACATTTAAGCAGGTCCCATACCTCATTTTGGTAATCTTTCAAGTGAGGGGAAACACAATGTATTTGATTTCGGATTTGTTTCACAATAATTTCAGAATCCCCAAAAACTTTTAGATTACTTACCTTTAATTCAATCGCTTTCTTTAGTCCCTACACCAGTGCTTCGTACTCAGCTGTATTATTAGTACAATCAAACTCTAATCTACATGAGAGAAAATGTTTATTCTTCTGGGGGTCGATCAGGACACAGCTAGCCCCTGACCCCTCTAATGTCAGCCATCAAAAAACAAAATCCAAAAATTACTAACTACTGAATGTGAATCTATTCCTACTGCTAAGTCTACTATTTTACAGTCAATCTCATCAGGCTGTGAGAAACGAAGGAGATCAGGCTGAGTGTCTGATGTGTTGCTGGCTTCTTCTGCTTGGTAATTTCCTGGTTCCAACTCAATAAAATAGTTTCCCAATACAAAATCCACTGGTACATTCTTCTCCTCCAGTTGAGTAACATTATACTTCATGTGAGGTTCTCTTAAAATCTTAATCTGGTTTGGACTCCCTTTGTATGGAAACCACAGATGCGACCTATTTGAGGCGAAATATCCATTTAATTTGGCTGACCAATCTCTGCTCAGGACAAGACCGTAAGCACCTAGTATATCAGCCACCACGATGTTAATAACTTGGCATACTTTGTCATTGGATGCCAAACGGACTAGGACATCTTCCATCTCACCAATTACCTTTACATCTTTCCTATCCAATAGAACAACCCTCCACGTGGATGGCTTAGGCTGCCCATTTATCTTTTTACAGACTGATATGGGCATGACATTAACTGACGCCCCTGAGTCTACCAGACAATTGTGCACATTATGATTAAAAATTTCAAATGTGAGGAGGAAAGTTGGATGTTTGCTTTTAGACTTACCTCCAACGCTGGTTTCTCCAAATTCTTCTTCTTCCTGAGGTTGATTATCTGTGGGCAGCTTCTCATCCGAAGCTTCAAGTGCTTTCAACAGCCTTTCTTTTTGCTGCGGCACTTTACACATTTCGAATAGTGGAACATTCATTTTTACCTTCTTTAAATCCTCCACGATGTCATAATCCATTGGCTGCTCAATGGGAATATGTTTATCATCATTCATCTTTCCTTCCTTTGGCCTAGCCAACATATTATTCTGCCTTGGATCTTGGCTGGTAATAGTGAATTCTGGAATCTTATCAGCTAAGGCTTTATTTTGAAATTTCTTTACATTTCTTTGCAGCCTTTTGATCTTTGGTAGAATGAGACTTCTTTCTTTAATTGATCCTTGGCTCCTCGTTGCTACGTTGGTTTCCATAATGTCCTTGTAGCCCTGATTCTTTTCTTCTTCAGCATCTAATAACGAAACATAATCCCAGAAAACCATGGTTTCCTCTTCTTGTTCCTTTGTTGATGTAGCATGCTCTTTTCTTTCTTCTTCTCCATCTTCTGTTAATCTAGAATCCAACAGCTGATTCATGACCAACGTCATCGAATTTATCCATTGAGGACAATTATTTTCAGAGTGTGGTTGTTGGTGGAAAGTACAAAAATTTTCCATGCCTACCTCTGTTAAATTCATAGATGCAGTATTGTGAGGAGGAGGTTGAGACTGATTATTGTCCTCTCTTTTCTTATAATATGGCTTATAAAACTTTTGTGTTTCCTTCTCTTTCTCCAATTCTATGATTTTGTTGGAAAGCTTCTGCATCATTTTGGCCATATTTTCCAAATCTGGTGACTTTTATTCCTTAGGCTTAGTAAACAATAAGGCTTTTCTTCCCGCACCTTTCTCTCCTGACTGTTCTGGATAATCTTCAATACTTTCTCTTTCAGCTTCCACTACTTCTGCCTCTTCATAGGTTTCCGTCAAAGTAGGCTTGGCCCTACCTTTGGAAAACATGGCCAAATCAGGGCCTAAAGCTGAAGTATAATATTCAATCAGAACTTTGTCTGAAGGTCTATCCGTTTCAGAAAAATTCTTGAGATAGGCTGCAAATCTTTGTGTTAAACTGTGCACTTTTTCCTTTCTTTCTTTCTTCAAGGCGCATAGCCCTTTCATGAGGGCTGCATGAGTTTTCTGAGTTGCATACTTACTTCTGAAGATTCTTTCGAAGGTATCCCAATCAGGGATAGAGTTAGCAGGAAACCCAAAGTACCATGATGCTGCAGCTCCTTTAAGGATATGCGGGAACATTCTGTAGACTACATATTCATGCTCCCCGGCCCTTAATCCTTCAATTGCCAAGTAAAAACTTTGTAGGTGATCATCTACTAATATTTTCTCATTTGGGTCGAACTTGGGCAACATCTTGTCAAAGGCTTGAGCTAGGTCGTGTAATGGAGGTGTTAGGTTTAATGGTGATCTGGCTCTCCATGTAGGTGGTGGATTAGGTGGGTTAGGTGGTGGATTAGCATTTACTCCTGCCATGAGTCTAGGTGGAGAGTGAGGAGGTGAGCCAATAGGAGTGCAAGAAGGAGAACTGTGAGGGGTATTTGGGCCTTCTTGGTTCAAAGGTAGTACAACTTCCTGTAAGGATGTTTCTACAAGTTCTTCCCAGTCTCCAACCAACACTGAGTCTTCTTCTACAGGACGATCTTTCTTTTTATACTCTCTTCTGAGAAATTTAGAAATGATTGGCAATCCTCCAATCTTCTTTACATATGCTCTAGTGTGTCTTCTCAGATCATTAACAATTTTGTTGCCAACAGAATATAGATGTTCTCTTTCTTCCGGAATTGGATTATGAAACCCACTGCTCTCAGAACTGTTACCGGTGGAATAATCTCGGGAAAATGGGTTTCCTCGGCCAGCCATACACTGGCAGCCCTCCTTCTAGCGCCAAAAACTATTGAGGCCCAGAAATTCACAGGAAACAATAGTAAGGGATTCTCCCAGTCAATGTTCCCAACTAGCCCGTGACTGTTTGGTATGGGGAATTCGTCCGGTTTGCGGTCCGGCTACCGTAGGTCAAGGTAACAAAAACAAAGGATTTACCAGTTGCGGCCCGGTCCACCGTGTATTTTTGTATTTTTTACTTAAGTATGATATGCAAGTGCCTAATTAACCATGAAGGGTGATAAGATGCAAGGAGTAGTCACAACGTGATGCACAGGTTCTTACCTCTCGTCTTAGGCTCACAAGCATCTAAATCACATACAACAAGAACTTAAAACTTCCTACCTAATCTATCCCTAGGGAGCATGATTATCATTCATTGGTGAGTAATATACTTTGTACATGCATAATGAAAGGTTACAGATAGCTGACGCTTCTTTCAAGACACATGAACAATTGCATATTTTTGAACAACTAGTTAGCCAATTGTTTTATGAACAACATTCATTACTCACAGTGGAAAACATCACAAAATATACTAAAAAGCATTTAACAAGAACATAGGTTCAAGAAGTTAAACACTCACAGTTAATGAAACGCAGCTGAAAATGAAATAGTTCCCCTTCAACATTGTTCATTTAATCACATTGATACATTCCACATTTCGCTTCTTCCAGCAGGCAAAAGTTGCAGTTTCTGATTGTGAAACGAAATAGTTCCTCTTACAAGCAAATGGTGTACAATTTTTTCCAGGGGAAAAGTCCCTCTCTCACTTCTACTTTCAAATATTTAAACTACAACTGCAGAGCGCTTCAGTTTCCCCCTAAACGCATGACCTTTCAGTTTCTCAAACGCTTCACATTCCTCTATCTTGTCTATATGCAATCATGAACCACTTGGTAACTGATCAGTTTTTTGGGTCCGCGCCTTTATAGCTCCTGATTTTGTCTTTTACTCCCTTGGTCCTCCTGGCGATCCCTCTGGTTTCAGTTATACTTCTACCAAACGGTCCGTCTTCCTCCGCGCCACGGTAGTTTGACCGATCTCCTGAAACCGCCTGCAATCAATCGACAAGCATCATTCAAAAGCAGCAAATTCTACCAATTGAAACGACTATTCCACAAGGAAATCGCTAGGCGTACTACCATTATTAGAATTTTATCAAATGCCGACACCACTACCTCGACCATCTCCAGGCTTGACAACATTACCAGCGGTAGCAAATGGGAAACTCATCGGCGGCTAAAATACCAACATCGGAAGGGTAGACCAATCCGCAGGCGGGAAAACTTAAAATCGGTAATCGGAGGATATTAACATCGGAGGCTAAATGGATTTCCCAGCCACAACGGCGGAAGAGAAATAAGCTACGGACAAGTGAAATGCGGGCGGGAAAAGGAATTAGTCGGAAGTCGAAAGACATTTAAATCGGAAGCTGAATGACTTTCCCAGCCGCAACAGCGGAAGAGAAATAACTACGGGTCCACGACGAAAAGGGTCAACACGCATTGGCAGTCGGAGCTCTTTCCGCTTCGGACGCTAAGTCTCTTTGGGAGCCGCAACGGCAGAAGGGAAAAGGACAAAAGCAGTCGATTTAACAGAAAAAGTTAAGTGTTCGAAAGCCTTTAAAAATTCAACAGCAGTCAGAATCCATTTTACCTTCAAAACTGTGGCCCATCAGAGAACCATTATCAATACTAAACTCAACTCTACAACCCGTTGCAAAATTCAAACACAAACAAATTCCGGAAACAGGATGCATGTAAATCGTTAAAATCATCCAAACTTAAAACATGACCAATGAAAAATCAAGGATGAAACGACCTGAAGCAACATTCAATCATGAGGAGGGGCCCAAAATTTAAGAGATTTGGGGAGAGCAGTTGCAGCCGCAACAAAATCAGATCTAAAAGATTCCAAGTTTTGAAAATTAGGTTTTCTCTGACAAACCCTGGATGAACCAGCTCCAGAACCAGGACGGACTCCTCAAATCGGTAAGATCTAAACTTTTGATATTTTCATTTGAAGTTCTCATTTCAAAGTGATCTATCACATCAGCTTGATGATAAGCTTGGTGAAGTTGACAACTTCCAAGCATGGAAGTATTTGATCTCTCTGAAGAAAATGAATTGGACACCTACATGAGTAGAGAGGTTCCAATTCCAAAGGGAGATGAGGCTAAAAGCCTTACACTAGAAGAACTTGGTCAAGGCCAAGAAGATCATTGTTGATTCAATCACAGATCACATTGTACCACAAGTGTCTTCCCTAAAGACACCAAAGATATTTTATTCCTTGACCGAGCTATTTGAAGGGAAGAACATAAATCCGAATATGACTTTGAGAAAATAGTTGAAGAATGTGAAGATCCAAAATGTAGAGACCATACAGTCATACTTTACGAGGCTCTCGCAAATCAAAGAACAACTTGAAGCAGAAGAAGAAGAAGTAGAGAATGCAGAAATGGTGATAACCACCTTGAATGGTCTCTCAGGATCATGGGATTCATTCATTCGAAGAATGTGTGCTAGAAGGAAGTGATTACTTTCAGCAAACTCTAGGAAAAGCACACACAAGAAGAAGCTCAACTAATAATAAGAGAAAAGAAGATGGGAGCAACTGAAGATCAAGCTCTCACCATACAAAGAAGATCCCTCAAGCAATGAGGAATATGAAGAACTCAACTCTTGAAGAACCTCTTATCCACCTTAGCATTTGGATAAGAAATGATGCTATTATGAATGAAGAAGACGATGAAGCTGAAGGCTCAAGAAGGAGTATACCCACGAAACAAATAAAGAAAAGTATTCAATTGTCATTTCATGATATTGTTTTGTTATGCATTTGTTTATATTCAGTTAATGTATTATGCATGATAGAATGTTTTCATTAATGAGAGTATACTACTAATATGCATGTAATGGGTAAGTATCTCATGGTGCTATACAACTCTCCTTTGCTACTTATCTAGAATGAAACCTCTTTGCTGACATATTGGATTAGTGCACAATCTCAATGTTGTCCTGGTAGAGATGGAAGGCATCTAGAAAATTTTCCGTGAGATATGGATGAATGTTGTATTGGCTAAAGTAGTTGCATGATCATATATTTATGCATAAGAACTTGCTAGTATGGATATTCCTTATGAAATATTTCTAACCATACAAATGCATTTGACTTGTAGGAAAGATCACATACCTAATAGCCTACAAGTAAAGAAGGATGAGACTTGTTCCAAAAAACAAGTAACGACAGTTCAAGATGAAGAATAATATGACGAATGCAGCGACATCATTGATGCAGAACCTTCCAAGAAGAAAGGGAAGACCAGTTCAAGAAGAATGATGTCTAGAATGCAGTATCGATACATGAAGGAAATTTCATAGTTCCATCATGCAGTAGATGGAAAGTAGATGGAAACATCGTGGGATACAAGGCAAGATTTGTAGCATGAGGATTCTCATGAAAATGAGGCATAGACTACGAAGAGACATTTGAAGCCAGTGGGAGTTGAGACACATGACAGGCAGAATCATGTGTGCAAATGAAAGAAGGCCTTGTACGAGTTCAAAAGACACCCATGGGATAACACATACATGAGGAGCTTGATGAAGATCTGAACCTTTGCTACAAGGTTGATAAAGGATGACAAGCTCACATATGGGTGTGAGAAGAACGATTTAAAAGATAGAGGATCTTGGTATCCAGTGACCCTAGATGGATACATAGAATATTAGTAGCATAGGAAGCTACTTGTCACTTTGGTACAAAATGTTTCAGTGCATAGAGTACGGAAGACAAAGGGAGTATGATGCTTTAGAGGGAGTGACTGTAGAAGATCCTAAGGTTCAACATGGTATGACAGGATGGACAGATTACTGATGACTCTAGGCTTTACTGAGAGTAAAGTGGATTCCAACCTTTGCTTCAAGATTGAAGGCGAAAGACTAGTGATGCTCCTATTATGTGTTGATGCACTATTTTCTAGGTATGGAGGTGTGGACAAGGGAAGTATGTAGTAGATATCCTGAAGAGGTTTAGGATGATGGACTACAAGGCCATGACCACACTTATGGCATCGAACATGAAGCTATTGAGTGATGCTTCATCAAAGGGTTGATGCTACGATGTATCGTCGGATGATTGGGTCCTTGATGTACCTGATGAACACAAGACAAGATATTTTCTTTGATGTGAACACATCGAGACATGTTCACCTGATGGTTGCAAAGCATGTAGGGGTACAGTTGATTATGGGCTCAAGTATGAGGCGAATCAAAAGATTAACCTAGAAGGTTATGTTGATTTAGATTGGGCAGGAAGTGCACTTCAGGGTGTTGCTTCAGTATGGGATCAGGTGTGATCTCTTGGTTTAGCAGGAAGAAATCCTCTGTGGCACTGAGTACAGCGAAAGCAGAGTATGTTGTAGTTTGTTCAGCTAGTTGTGAGGCAGTATGGCTGCGGAAGCTACTGTTTGATCTCTAGATGGATGCTACTTTTATACATTGTGACAACCAAAGTTGCGTGAAGTTGTCAGAGAATCCAGTGTTCCATGACAAGTCGAAGCATATCGAGATCAAGTATCACTATATGAGGGATATGGTGCAGAGGGGAGCAGTGAAGCTCTAGTATGTTGTGATGGAGGAACAGATAGTTGATGTGTTGATGAAGCCATTGGCTAAGGTGAAGTTTGAGTACTTCAGGGAGAAGCTTGGTGTTCTCCAGATCGAGGTTTCCTCCAAATGGAAATGATGAGACCCAGAGCCATTCTGACATGGTTAGAGGATTGGTTCCTTCCATGGTCATATGTAAGGACTGAGCCATTATGTCATGGAAAGAGGATTGGTTCCTTCCATGTCAGATAGGAGTGCTGAGCCATTTTGATGTGACTATAGGATTGGTTCCTACATGATTATAAGTAAGCACTAAATTCCATTCTTGGAATGGAGGTGCCTGGTCAGTTACCAGGTAGCTCAGTTTGAGACTGGGGGCCATTCTATTATGAATGTAGGATTGGTTCCTACAAGATCAGATGTGAGTGTACGCCCTTCTGACATTGGTTGTCATATGTAAGTGTAGAGCCCTTTCAGCATGAAGGATTGGTTCCTTGCATGGTCGAATATAAGTGCTGAACCCTTCTAACATTGGTTGTCAGATGTAAGTGCAGAGCCTTTTGGCATGGAGGATTGGTTCATCACATGGCCGAGTGTAAGTGCTGAGCCTTTCTCACATTGGTTGACAGATGTGAGTGCTAGGCCTTTCTGACAGGGTTGTGGGAAGTTTTCCCACATGGTTAGATGTGAGTGTTGGGAGTTCCTTTTTGATATGATTATAGGATTGGTGCCTACATGATCAGATGTAAGTGTTGGGTGGGCCATTTTGACTTAGGGTAAGATATAAGTGTTGGAATAAGACCTACATGGAGGCTAGGCCTACAACTGGCATGAAAAAGGGCTGGATCTGTAGGAGTTCCTGTGATGAGAGGAATCAAGATATATCACCCGTGATGATGATCCAACAAAGATGTTTCAGAACCACAGATGATCCAGATCGAGTGATGATCCAGATCCAATGATAATGATCCAAATTGAGTGATGATCCAGATCTAGTGATGATGATCCAGATTGAGTGATGATCTAGATCCAGTGATGATGATCCAGATCGAGTGATGATTTAGATGCAATGATGATGATCCAAATCGAGTGATGATCCATATCCGATGATGAAGATAAATTGAATATGGAGATGACTTGAAGGTGAAGATGATGAGGACTCGATGATGATCCAGATGATATAGAGAAGAAGACTTGTACTAATAAATTGTGTCGAGAGAATACCTTCCTAGTTAAGAGGGAGTGTTGATGTATTTGTAACTTCGGAATGTATTCATCTGTATATCTTATGTATTGTACCCCGAAGTTTATTCCAAGATGTGTCTATAATGTATTTGAGTCATGTCATACCTTGATGTTTATTCCTAGAAGTTTCTATAATGTAAACAAGTCATGTCAAGCATTGTGGGTAACCCTCCTATTTGTTAAGGGTTGAAGTCCCCGCAGTTGTGGGGCCCTAGGTTTGTTAGACTATCCTAGAGAAGTTGACCCTAGGTGAGTCATTGTAAGTTGAGGAAATAGTCCCCACCATTGTGTTAAGGATAACCCTTCTTGTTGGTCGGAGGAGGCAAAGTCCCCACAAGTTGTTGGGCACTAGGGTTATTAGACACTCCTAGAGATGTTGGCTCTAGTAAGTAATTATTAAGTGAGGCCGACATATTGGAGTGGGTTTCAAGTGAACGAAAGAATATAAATAGAGAGTGATCCTCTCTATTTATAACACACACACACACTCACTCATTGGGGAGCATGAGTGATAGGAGAAGTTGCTGGGATAAGAAAGAGACTACTACTATCGAGAGATCATCTTTATGTTTTTGGGTTTTACTTTTGGTGTTGATTCTATCTCTAAGGAAGTTGCGGGGTTTTCTCCTTTATGGTTTCCCCAAGGAAAATTCTTTGTGTCTCTTGTCTCTTGTGTTTTATTGTTGTGCATGTTATTCTCTCAGTTAAAGATCCTAAGATCATAATGCTAGCTTGAATGATAAAAATCTAACAATTTTGCTACTATTTTTTAAATTATGAGTACTTTTACTTGTGGTGTTACTATTGTTGTGGAGACTATTGTGGTTATGTCCAATTTGTTGCAGTTTCCTATGGATGTTAAGTTGGTTTAATGGCATGGTTTTCATGGTTCTTTTTTTAAAATGGTCTAATGATAGTGGAAGTGCCAATGGTTCTTTGAATTATCTCCTGTTAATTGGATTTCAACCACTTATGCTTGACAAGTTAGTTTAGGGTACAAAATTATATTCATTTTGAGAAATTAGTTCAATTAATGATTTCTCAATGTAGTGTTCACATTAACAAATATCCAAAATGGGGGTTTATGCGAACCTTAAACTCAAATTTATGTGCATAACTTGATTTGTATAGTTCTCAATATGATAAAGCAGGTGACAAATAGTATTTGCATCATAATTGAATTTGATTATTTGTAACTCTTGAGTTAGAAAGACAAATCATAAACATAATCCCACTCGTTACTCATACTACTTTGAGAGTCCATCTACCATCCTGCTAATAACTCTATTCATTTATTTATCTATTGATTACTTTTTATTTTTGAACTATACGTAGTGCTTTTATAAATAAAATGGAATATAAAGTGTACAACATGTGTGTATAGTTTAACATTTATCTGTTACATTTTTCTCATTGTTGTTCATGTGAACATATAGTTTCTTATTTGATCTTGAATAGAATGCCTCTTTATGGTTTTACAATTCTGGTTTTTATAGGGTTTTACAATTCTTGTTTTTATACTTTATGCCACCAAAAACTCCCCCTCGAACATACACCTATTTTGCTCTTCTTAATAAAGCAATATTTTCAATTAATTTTTATTTAAAGATAAAGGTAATAAGGATTATGTAGTCCATATTATGTTAGGAGTAGGCTACTTAATGAAATCTCTCTCACAATTAAAATTATCATTAAAAATATTTACATAATATTAATGTATAAATTTTGTTTATAAAATATTTAAATTTGTATAATAGAATAAACTATTTAAAATATCATCAATAAAAATACTATTATTTAAAATAGAAATACAATTATTTAAAATAGAATAGAAATTAGATACACCATTTAAATTTAATAATGTTACTTACTCTAGATGTATATATTTCATTGTAAACGCTTTGGAATGGATAATTAGATACATTACATAGATTTCAGTGTTTCTATTTCAAAGTTATAATGTCACCATTTCTATTTCATAGTGATAATTTTACTTACTAGATGGATAGATTTTAGTGTAGAAGCTTTAAAGTGAATAGTTAAATACACTACAATATTTTTCAGTGTCTCTATTTCAGTGTGATAATGTTACTAACTAGATGCACAAATTTTAGCCTATGCGGGTGTGCGTCATTGGAGGTTCAGTTGTTATGAAGTCACTTGTTGTAAATTGGAGGTCACGAGTTCAAATCCCACCTGGATTTACCTGTGTCCCATGTCTTGCAGCGGGTGTGGGGCACCTAGGGGTATAGTGGTAGCAGGAATGGATCCCTGGACCCAGTGTCACGCGAGTACTAGCCCAGCTCCAGTTTATGATTCCCCTAGTTACACTAGATGCATAAATTTCAATGTATATGCTTTAGAATGAATAATTGGATACACTACATAGATTTCAATGATTCTATATAAATGTGATAATGTTGTTGACTAGATGCATATATTTTAGTGTTTCTATTTCAGAGTGATAATCTTACTTCCTATATTATTTATATTTCTTAGTGATATTGTTACTTACTAAATGCATAGATTTCGGTATATAGGATTTAGAGTGAATAATTAAATACATTGCATATATTTTAGTGTTTCTATTTCAGTGATAAGATTAAAATAATGGTTTTTTTGTTACATGGTATCGAGTAAAAATGGAGGATGCGCATGTGGAAGATGTTAGGAGACAATCATGAGAACGAAAATGGTCATATCAATAAAGAAAGGAAAATGAATTGGCTGAAGAAGCACAAGAAGAAAAAAGAAAAGAAAAAAAATAGACCAACAAAGAGCATATCGACAAAGAAAGTCAAATGAATTGATAGACGAAGCATGGGAATAAAAATGAAAACAAAATGCAAAAAGAGAAAGCGCATATAAACAAAGAAAGGAAAACAAATTAACTGAAGAAGCACGTGAAGAACAAAGAAAACAAAGAGAAGAATGAAAAATACCTTATCGACATAGAAAATCACAACTAAACACAATTGAAGAGCAACGTGTACAAGGTACACATAATTTAGAATGAGAAAAACCATGTCAAGAAAGAAGACATCATGATGCAGAAAATGATGAGAAATTCAAATGTGAAGAAGTTCTAACTGCTGATATGATCCTACATGAGGAGATTCAAATTGATGATAATATATCAATTCCGTTTGAAGAAACAAATATTACACATCGAGAATTTCATGAAAGAATTGATCGATTAACATAAGTTAAACAATGTCATATTTGTCGGGAGTCATATGATGGGATACAAGTAGTTAATAATACAAATGCAGGTCCATTGTGGATGCGATGTAGAAGAGAGGGAAGTAAACATAGATTCTCAACTAGCAACCACATGGATTCAGGAACACAACCTCAAGTACTTGTAGTTCTCACACAAGTTGAAGAGATGTTGATAGCACATGCAAGTCCAATTTTGCAGGTTATGCATTCAATAGGGGGACTGTACAAATTTCGAGGACATGCCATCAATTTTTTGTAAGAGGTTAAAGATCTTGGAAATACATTTCCATGACATATTAACAACTTCGATTTAATTATTGTTATGAGAAAAAAAGGACGACAAGGATCAAGTTATGATTTCACTATTAGAAAACAAAGGGTTATGGATGCATTACTATATAATATTTAGAATGATCCATATTATCGGGATGTTAAAATTGATTATAATTGACTAGAAGAGTTACCAAAAAATGAAATAGATGTGTCAAATATGATTAATTATGTTACCATACCCAAGATTGGTGATGATACAAAATTTGGAATGTTGGAAGGGATACCAAGGATTGGTGATATGTTATATGGTTTACAAACATCTTATTTTCCAGTGAGGATTTGAAATGCACCACAGGAGATAGATATTATTCGAGCATGGGAAAATACTTATAATTCAGAGGAAAACAGTAGAGATGATGACATCAACTAAAGTTATTAATTATCCTAGAATTGGATCATCTATGATTAACAAGTACAACACTTTGGGATTATTTGATATGGAATTTCCAACTTTGTTCCGTAAAGGTGAAGAAGATTGGTTACAACTAGGAAGACAAAATGTCCATCTACATGAGTTCACAAAACCTCTTCTTAGATATCATGATAATAGATTTGGAAGGAAACCTTGATTTATATATATTTTTACTTAATATCATAATAAGATCACATTGTGCTCAAGCTTTGTCGAAAGTTTTTGTCAAAAAAAATATCATAGATTTTCCACAATAATGGAAGAGTTACGACAACATTTACAAAATCTTCGATAATCAAGATTGGGAGAAATATTAATGATATTTGGAACTGTGTTAAGAGGTACATGTGTATATTGGAGTAAGTTTCGTGCAGAGTTATCTGACTTGATTTAGTAAATTGGTTGTCCAACAATATTCTTCACACCAAGTGACGCAAATATGCAGTGGCATGAATTGCATAAATTGGTGGCACATGTACTACAAATCCAATGGAGGAAAAAAATGGAGACGTAAAAATGTAATTGATAATCCTCAAATTGTAGCTCATTATATTCTATAGAGTCCCCACTACTCTGATGTCACAATGTCAAGTCCCCTCCTTCCTTGAGGAGAACGCGACCACTAATCCTGTTATGATACTACCACGATGTACATAAACTAGGTGGCCATAAACTTGAATGATATGCAGAATAATTTAAAAATGATCTTTACTATCTCTTTTAACACAATCATGGGTCATGTAACATGCTTTGACATTCATTCTTTGGCTTAAAAACCACCGTAACACTCGTTTCTCCCTTGACAAATCCATTCCGTGACCATAAAAACCTTTTCTACATTGAACCTATCATTTCCCCACTTCGCCCTCTGCATTCCCCTTTCCTCCTTTTGCTGTGGAATATGGGAATCGGAAACATAATGTGCAACGGATTCATTCAACTAATTTCCACCTTCTACCTTCCTCCTTTCCTCCTTCCACCACAGAACTTGGGAAGAAAAAACTCAACATTCAACGGAGTTACTTAGCCATTTTTCTCCTTTTGCTGCGGAACTCGGGAATCGGAAACTCAACAAATCAATAGAAATACTTAACCAATTTTTTCCTTCCTCGTTCCACTATGGAACTCGGGAATTTCAAAACCAACGAATTGATGAAATTACTTAACCACTTTTTGCCTTCTGCCTTCTGTTGTGGAACTCGAGAATCGAAAAACCAACAAATCAATATCTTGACTTGTTCATTTTTCGCTTTCCATCTTCAGCCTTCTGTACTTCACAGGTGGATTCTGGATCATAGGAAACCAACAGCTGACCTCATTTCTCTTTCTGATTTCCTGATTTCTACCTTCTTCCTTCCATAAGAGGGCTCTCGGGTGTGAAAATATACACTTTACCTTATAATTTTTGGCTCTTTTCCGCCTCCGCCTTCCGCCTTCCGCAGGTGGACTCTGGGGTAGAGAAAATCATCTTTTACCTTAACCCTTTTATGTTTTTTCGACTTATTCCTTCTGCAGCCGAGTTCTGGGGTGCGAAAATGCTTAATTCATATGCATTCTGACTTTGTAACCAAGCTTCCAGCCTTCATGAACATCAAGCAAAATTAAATTGAAAAAACAAGGCATAAATAGATGAAAATGTAGGGACATTTAATAAATAGTACACTCTACTTTAATTCATTCATAAGAATTCAACATAATCATTTCATTCATAAGAAAATACATTACAGAAATAACACAACAGAGTATACTTATCTTGAAGATGAAGTTGTCCCGCAACTAGCTATGTCGATGCAATGTTGCACCCAACCATAGGCCATTTATTTTCATAAATCTCTCAACACAACTGCCATGCCCTAGTTGGGCATGATTTCCATGAGGAACTAGGGAATGGAAGGCTCACACGTAGCTATACATATCAACATAGTCAAGCCAACCTATAGTTGGGTTTATCAAACTATCTAGCCAAGCCAATACACAATTGGGTTTATCAGGCTGCAAGCAAACAAGCCAAAACATTGTTGGGTTTATCAGGCTACTCAGCTAAGCCAGCTAACAATTGGGTTTATCTAACTGCACATAGTCAAGCCAATAGATGGGTTTATCAGGATACACATACAAGCCATCTCATTATTGGATTTATCAGGATACTCATCCAAGCCATCATTCATAGTTGGGTTTATCAGGTTGTCTAGCCAAGGATCACACATGGCCAAATGCACAACAAGAAACGGCCAAACCAAATACCATTTGGGTTTATCAGGCTACTCAGCCAAGCAAATTTCTAATTGGTTTTAATAGGCTTCCCAGCCAAGACAATATACAATTGGGTTTATCAGGATGTCATCCAAGCCAATCTATGTTTGGGTTTATCAGGTGTCCAAGGAAATGGAAAGGAAGAATGGTTGAGCTAGTGGCTCATTCAAGAGCTAGGGACACCTCCACAATATCTATCTTGCTTGGCATCTACAATAACTACACACCCAACACAAGGAAGCATCCCCTTGTCTGCTCCACATTCCCTTGGGCTATGCCTCCCCTTCAAGTGCTCTTCAGGGTGTGCATAGAAGATTCACTAGCCACTCTTATATTTTTGTGAGGTTCCTCTCTACACTAGGTTTATCAAGCCCATTCTAAGTCTCTTCCACTCCTAGGTCTTGCATACAGTTCAGACCCAAACCAGGTTGCACATCATAGAAAACCACAAGGAGACACAACAACATAGGGCTCCACTCTGTAACACACACAACAAGTTTTCATACCATTCACTCTGTAACATAGGAGAAATGAGGTTTCACTTGCACACAAGAGACCAGGGTTTCATACCACTCTGTAACTCAGAGAAATACTGCATAACAACTCTTCCGAGACTCATGACTGTGAACCACTGAATAATCATGAATAATGCATGCATAACTATAGTGAACAACGCATGAACAAATGGATCTGCCCCTGAATGAATGAGAAATGAACAATGAGGAACAACAAAACCTTTGCACAATTGAGGGAAATATGGACTAACATCCATCCATGTTCTTATTTGCTTCAGAAGAAAGAATGTGGCTTCCCTAGACTGCAGGCTTGCTCATATTGCAAGCTTGCTCAATCATGAAACCGAATGCCATGCCTTGCTCTTCCCAAGGAATTAACTACCTCAAATGCTCTTTTGGAAGAATTGAATGATTGAGTGTAGAGGAAAAAAAAGGTAGTTAAGCGTTTATGGGTTTCCCCATTGACATATGGTCTCACCCTATTGGCTCAGGGGTTTGGACAACTCCCCACCCTATTCCTTGTGAAATAATTCCCCCATCTCTTATGTTGCAGTGCATAGCTAGTTGTGGTATTTTATTAAATTGTGTATTTACATGATGACTTCAAAATGTAATGTGTGTGACTTAGCAGTTAGAACCATTGGCATCCATCCTTGATCGTCGATACACAAAACACCAAATCAATGCCAAGGCCTTGGTCTTGAGCTCCTTGCCATGATTTAAATACAATATATACATCATGTACAATTTTAATACCATGGGGTCAAAACTGGGGTGTTACATTCCCATCTCCCTTACATTAGCACTATCCTCAGTGCTTTACAAAATTGAACAAAAATGGATGTGCCAATCGCATGGCATCCTCCAGTTCCCACGTAGCCTCATCAGGACCGTAGTGCTTCCACTGCACCTTTACCTATCCAACGGCTCTATTCTGAAGCACTATGACTTTCTTGTCAAGGATGCAAAATGGATTGGTTTCGAACTTTCCCTCAGGTTCCACCTAGATCACATCCCAATTTATCACATGGTTAGTATCATGTACATATTTCTTAAGCAAAGAAACATGAAAAACATTATGAGCTCTAGTGCTAGTAGGAAATGAAAATCTATATGCAACTGACTCTATTCTTTCAAGCACTTCAAAAGGTCCAGAATATCTAGGTGACATATTGGCACAACTTCCAAGCTTCAAGGAACTCTTCCTTGGACTCACTCTAAGATAAACATGATCCCCAACATTGAACTCTCTATGCACTCTATGTTTATCTGCATAACTTTTCTGTCTATATTGGGATGCTTTCAGGTTCTACCTAATCTTTGCAACCTATTGATCCATTTCCTTGAGAAATTCTGGACCAAGTGCAATCCTGTTCACTGGATTATCCCAAGCCACGAGTGTCCTGCACCTTCTTCCATACAAAGTTTTATATGGACTCATCCCCAATGATGTTTGTTGTCCATTATTATAGGAAAACTATACCAAGTGTATATAATCATCCCACTTGGTTGGTTTGTCCATTACATACATGTGAAGCATGTCTACAAGAACCTAATTCACTCTCTCTGTTTTCCCATCGAACTGAGGATGGTAGGCAGTGCTAAAGTTCAGCTTTGTACCCAAATCTGCAAACAAACCTTTCCAAAAATTGGAATTGAACTTGGTATCCCTGTCAGAAATTATTTCCTTAGGAAATCCATGCAATCTGAAAATATCCTTCATGAATATTTTTGCAATGGAATCATCCTTATACGTGGACTTAACCGTTATAAAATGTGATTCCTTTGTCAACTTGTCCACCACAACCATGATGGAATCATGTTGTCTCACAGTCATTGGCAATCCTGTAATAAAATCCATGGAAATAACTTCCCATTTCCAATATGGGATTGGCAAAGGTGTTGATGCTCAACCTTCACCTACTGACATTTCATGCACTTTGAAACATACTCAGCAATGTCCTTTTTCATTCATGGCCAAAAATACTGCTTTTTGGTTGTAGCAATTGTCTTCTGGTATCCTAGGTGACCAGAATATGGAGCTTGATGGTTTTCATCCACAACAATTCTCCTCAATTCTGTTATATTTGGAATATAAATTATGTTCTTATAAGTAATAAGTTCATCTTCTTCCACTTTATATCCCTCATACTTCCTTTCAAGGATTTGTTGTTGATACTTGTCCTTTATCTGCACATATATTTCATCCTCGAAAGTATGATTAATAATATGTTGTCTCAAATATGGTTGGAAGATACTAAGAGATGCCACATGCATTTCATGCACCTTCCTGCTGAGTGCATCAGCCACTTTATTTTATTTTTCTTTTACGTGTTTGATTTCAAAATCAAACTCACACAAAAACTCCATCCATATAGCTTGCCTAGCATTTAGAGTTGGTTGATCAAACAAGTATTCCAAACCACAATGGTCTATCCTTAACTCAAATTTCCTTCCCATTAAGTAATGCCTCCACATATTGAGAGTATTTACTATGGCTGCAAGGTTCTAGATCATGAGTAGCATAGTTCTTCTCATGATCCTTCAACTTTCTGGACTCATAGCATACCGCGTGGTTGTCTTGCATAAGAACTCCTCCAAGTCCTTGATTACATGCATTAGTTCACACCACAAAGTCTTTTTCTGGGTCTACAATATTCAAAATTGGTGTACTTGTGAGAATATTCTTCAACTGTTGGAAGCTTTCTTCACATCATGGTGTCCGTTCAAACTTTATCCCCTTCTTTTGCAAAGAAGTGATTGAATGTGCGACATTGGAGAATCCTTTAATGAACCTCTTGTAGTATCTTGAAATTTGCATAAAATAGCTCACATCTGTCACATTTCTTGGGGTTGGCCAATTCATAATGGCCTCAATATTCTCAGGGTCCACATATGTGCCCTCCTCTGAGATAATGTAACCCAAATAATGAATTTTATCTTTATAGAAGTCACATTTGCTCAACTTTTCATACATCTTATCCTTCCTTAGAAAATTCAATACCATTCTCAGATGTTCTTCATGCTCTTCTTCATTCTTGGAATAAATAAGAATGGCATCTAGAAAGATAAGAACAAACTTGTCCAGATACCTCCTAAAAACACTGCTCATGAGACAAATGAATGTAGTTGGTGCATATATGAGACAAACGGTACCACTACAAACTCATAGATTCCATACCTTGTTCTGAAGATTGTCTTATGAATATCTTCCTCTTTGAATCTTACCTGGTGGTAACCAGACCTCAAGTCAATCTTTGAAAATACCTTTGCTCCTCTCATTTGATCAAAAAGGTTATAAATTCAAGGTAAACGGTATTTAATATTCACAATCACCTTCTTCAACTGACTGCAGTTAGTACATAACCTGAGTGTCCCATCTTTCTTCTTCACAAACATAACTAGTGCTCCCCACGAGGACACACTCAGCCTGATATACTTATTTTCCAACAATTCTTGCAACTACATTTTCATCTCTACCAATTCTAGCGTGATCATCCTGTAGGGTTTCTTGGACACTGGTGCTGCTCCAAGCACACGATCAATTGTAAAATCAATGTATCTCTTTGGAAGAAGTCCTGGAATCTCATCAGGAAAAACATCCCTGAATTCCTACAATACATGAAAGTCATCTAACCTAGGAGTTTCATTCTTTGCTTCCTCCAAAACAAGGGTTGCATACAATCTACAACCTTTCCTATAGAAATTGTTCCGCTGCATTGCTGAAATATACCTAACATAAATCACCTTTGGAATGCCTCTTACAACCCTTTGGTTTCCTTCTTCATCCATGCATTTAAATGTCTTATCGTAACAGTAAACCTTAACTATGTGCACTTCTAACCAGTCCATTCCAATGAGAATATCATAGGAACCAAGTGGTATGATATTCTCATTGGTTCCTATGATATTCTCATTGGAATGGACTAGTTAGAAGTGCACATGGTTAAGGTTGACTGTTACTAACCCATCCATGACTAATGGACATCTTTCTACCAATTCACTAACTTTTCTCCTGGTTCCAGTGGCTAGTTGAACTAACCATGATTTGTTATGCTTTAATTTCTCAAAGGCACAAACCTCAACAATTCTAGGAGTAATATAGATGTGAGTAGATCCAGGGTCAATAAAAAAAGAAATAGATTGCTCAACAATATTACCTTCAACTTCAACCATAGTTGAAGTATGGTGATCTTCCTGATGGTCCTCTAGGGCTGCATAAATTCTAGGGACGGTCCTTGCCACTTGACCCACCATTTCATCTCCTTCGATGTTGTGAGCTTACCTTACATACCCATTCTCATGCGGAGGGTTCCTGTGCATATGGTTTCCTCCAAATCCCCAACATTGCCCCTGGTTCTCTGATCTCCTTTGGATCTCTTGGCCTATCTCCCATCACTCTAGTTGGCTTAGTCACATCTTGTGATGGTTTCCTTGGCTGATTTCGGAAGTGAGAAGGTTTGAAACCTTTCTTCCTTTGGTCAAACTTTTCATTCTTCTTGTCCTTCCATTCCTTAAGGTAATCAGGTTTTCCTTTGTTCTGGTCATAGAAATACTTGGCCTTCCTTATAGCCTCTTTTAGAGTTTTAGGTTCATCAAAATCAATCATGTATTTATATGGTTGAGGTAGCCCACTTAGAAAAAGATGAATTTTCACTTTATCATCCCTGATGTATATAACATACCTCAACAACTCCAAAAATTTGTTTGCATATTCTTCCATGGTCAATTGCCCCAATTTCATCTCATGGAACTCTTTGATCTTATCATCATAGTACCTATTAGAGAGGTACTCTGGTTGAAATATTTCTTGAACTACTTCCACATGATCTTTCTGTCATTGAACTTCTTCACTTGCCTGAGGTGCTCCCACCATATAGATGGCCTTCCATTTAATTTGAAGATAGCTACCCTTGCCTTCATATTTCCAGAGTAGTCTTGGAATTGAAATATTTTCTCATCTCAAGAAGCCAAGCTTCAGCTTCTTGACTGGTCTTTACCTCACCATTAAAGGTAGGAGGCATTTCCTTCTTAAATTCATCACATGAATTGTTTCGGTAAATCCTATTCCTCTTATTCCTATGAGAAGAAGAGCTTGAACCCCCACTAGATCCTTCAGAGTCAGATGATCCACTAGAAGACATGTTTCTTCTTCTAGCACTTCTCCTACTTCCTTCTAGATTTACTTCCCGATGCCCAGAGTTCATCTGCCTTTGGAGATATTTCAAACTCTGCAGCATGGTTGTGTTTAGCTGATTTTTCTCTTCCTGAGCTTTAATCATTCTTTCGTTGTCTTCTCTATAACTTTGCAACTCCACCCTTAGGATATCACGGTGGTTGCAATATCTGGGGGAGCCTCTTCATATCTTCTTCCATTGGATTATGTTTCATCATTTCCAACTCAAATGTTTTCCCCCATCGAATATTCCTTGAGATCATAGTGATCATGTGCATCATTCATGTTGTTGATTCTCATGGCCGAGCCAAAACCAAATTTTCCAACTGCACTATGACTCTGCAAAATGTGTTAATAGACATATTGTTAGCTGCATAACAATGGTGTTGAAACCAATAGCTCTAAAAACTATTCACTCAGGCCATCTAGGCCCAATGTTGTAACCAATAGCTCTGATACCACAATGTAGCATCCCCACTACTCTGATACTGCTCTGATACAACAATGTCACATCCCCTCTCTCCTTGAGGAGAACATGGTCAGTAATCCTCTTCTGATACTACCATGATGTACATAAACCCAATGCCCATACACCTGACTAATATGCAGAATAATTTAAAAATTATCTTTACCGTCTCTTTTAACATAGTCATGGGTCATGTAACATCCTTTAATATTCATTCTTATGCTTAGAAACCACTGTAACAGTCGTTCCTCCCTTGACAGATCCATTCTGTGACCAGAAAAAACTTCATCACTAAACATGTCCTTTCCACACTCTTCCCTCGACATTCCCCTTTTCTCCTTCTACTGTGGAACTCGAAAAGTGGAAACTCAGCATTCGACAGAATTACTTAGGCACTTTCTGCCTTCTTCCTTCTGCCTTTCCACCTTCTGCTGTGGAACTCAGGAATTGGAAACTCAAAAAATATAAGGAATTACTTAACCACTTTCTGCATTTCCTCCTTCCACTACAAAACTTGGGAATTAGAAAACCAACAAATTGACAGAATTACTTAACCACTTTCCGCCTTTCTCCTTTCGCTACGGAAATCGGGAATCGAAAAACCAACAAATCGATATCTTGACTTGTTCATTTTCTGCTTTCCACATTCCTCCTTCCGTACTCCATAGGTGGATTATGAATCACGGAAAACCAACACTTGGCCTCATGTTTCTTTTTGATTTCATGAGTTCTGCCTCCCACCTTCTGTAGGTGGGCTCCGGGGTGCGAAAATATACACTTTACCTTAGAATTTTCGTCTCTTATCTGCCTCCGCCTTCCTCCTTCCACAAGAGGATTCCAGGGTGTGGAAAATCAAATTTTACCTTGACCTTTTTCTACTTTTCTGACTTCCTCCTTCCGCATGTAGATTCCATGGTGTGGAAACGCTTAAGTCAGATGCATTCTGACCCTATAACCAGGATTCCAGCCTCCATGAATATTAAGCAAATTACAATGGAAAAACAAAAGGCATATACAGATGAAAATGCAGGTACATTTAGTCAACAATAAACTCTAGTTAAATTCGTTCATAAGCATTTAACATAATCATTTCATTCATAAGCAAATACATTGTAGAAATAACACAATAGAGAATACTTATCTTGAAGATGAAGTAGTTGCGCAACTAGCTATGTCATTGCAATGTCCCACCAAACCATAGGCCAGTTGTGTTCATCAATCTCTCAACACAAATTCCACCCCCGAGCTGGGCATGATTTCCACAAGGAACTAGGGAACAACAAGCTCATACATAGCCAAACAGATCAACACAGTTAAGCCAAACTATATTTGGGTTTATCAAAACTGTCCATCCAAGCCAATCCCTAATTGGGTTTATCAAGCTGTAGGAAAAAAAGCCAAAACACCGTTGGTTTTATCAGGATACTCAACCAAGCTAGCTAACAATTAGGTTTATCATACTTCACACAGTCAAGCCAAAATTCACATTAAGGACCTTCCAAACCAATAGATGGGATTTTCGGTATACACAGCCAAGCCATCTCACTGTTGGGTTTATCAGGTTACTCAACCAAGCAAGCATTCACAGTTGGGTTTATCAGGATTTCCAGCCAAGGATCACGCATGACCAAATGCACAACAAGACACTACCAATCCAACTACTAGTTGGGTTTATTAGGCTGCGCAGCCAATCAATTTTCCAATTGGGTTTATCAAGTTGCCCAGCCAAGCCAATATACAATTGGGATTATCAGGATGTCATCCAAGCCAATCTATGTTTGGGTTTATCAGGATGCCAAGGAAGTGGAAATGAAGAATGGCTAAGATAGTGGATCATTCAAGATCTAGGGAGACCTCCACGGATCTATCTGTCCATGAATCCACAATACCTACATGCCCAACACAAAAAATCATCCCCTTCTCTTCTCCATAATCCCTTCGGCTATGCCTTCCCTTCCAGTGATCTTCAAGGTGTGCATAGAAGATTCACCAGCCACTCTTATATTTTTGTGAGGTTCCTCTCTACACTAGGTTTATCAATCCCAAATGAAGTCTCTTCCACTCCTAAGTCTTGCATATAGTTCAGACCCAAACCAGGGTGCACATCACATCAAACCAGAAGGAGACATAGAAACACGGGGCTCCACTCTGTAACACAGACAACAAGTTTACATACCACTCACTCTGTAACATAGGATAAACGAGGTTTCACTTGCACACAAGATACCAGGGTTACATACCACTCTATAACTCAGAGAAATACTATAGAATAACACTTTCACAACTCATGATAGTGAACCACTGAATAATAATGAGTAATGCATGGATAACCACACTAAACAATGCATGAATGAATGGATCCACCCATGAATGAATGAACAATAAACGTTAAGGAACAAAAAAACCTTCCTGCAACTGAAGGAAAGACATACTCGAATGCATCCATGTGCTTACATTCTTCAGAAGCAGGAATGCGTCTTCCCTAGACTATAGGATTTCTCATACCGCATGCTTGCTCAGTCACGAAACCGACTACCATGCCTTTCTATGCCCAAGGCATTAACTTCCTCAACCACTCTTCTAGAAGAATTTAATGATTGAGTAGAGAGGACAAAAAAGGTAGTCGAGGGTTTATGAGTTGCCCCATTGACATCTGGTCTCACCCTATTGGCTTAGGGGTTTGGACAACTCCCCGCCCTATTCCTTGTGAAATCATTCCCCCGTCTCTTACGTTGTAGTGCATATCTAGTTGTGGTATTTTATTAAATTGTGTATTTACATGATGAATTCAAAATGTAAGGTGTCTGACTTAGTACTTAGAACCATCGGCATCAATCCTAAGCGCTACGTCAGACACTTCCTCTCACCTTTCACAGTCTCTCTTCCAATACAATACAATACCATACACAGTTGTGTGACAATGCTTTCTTTTATAGGGGAAATACCATGGGAAAATACTACGATTAACCCAATACCATGGGTCTGCAGAACTGTTGGCCAACACACATCCCAAAAAAAATTCTTGGGGGCTCCACCCCCAAACCCCAAGACAGGGGGAATGAGTGTATAGTACACCTAGGGTACAAACACAACTGAATAATATCTTTGGATCTGGAATATTAGGATCCACAACCAACATTCCTATGGTTAAACAATGCTTGTGGAATGGACAACTTGAATTGTGACAATCCTACCGAAGTTAGGGATGCAAAAATGTATTTCGATAGAGGTGTGCATGCAATGAATCCATGTAAACGACATCAAAGATATATTCAGGTTGGACTTAATGTTGATGACCATCCTTTTATAAAAGATACAAAACAAATATTTCAATATGATTTGATGATTGATTATGGAGAATTTCTTGATTGTGTTGAGCATCACATTACTTGCAATGAGAAATCGTGTCTTCTAAAGAAGGGAGGAATATTGGTATGCTGATATAAGGAACCTCAGGATCTATGTGACTGGTAAAAACTTTACATTGATGAAAATGGAGAAAAAAATATAAACCTAGATGAAATGATGACAAAGTGAATACACACAGTCGTGAAACATTGATGATGTGGAGGGATAATATAGATTGGAAACTAGTACTTTCTAAGCATGTGGTTATCAATTACATTAAAAAATATGTCACTAAATCTGAAAAGGTGTCATAAACAGCCATGATATGTTAATGTGTTCCTATTCTATCCACAATCCTAATGAACCAACAATACGTGCATATAAAAACTTGTTGTGTAAAACCATTTTTGGGAGGGACATAGGTGCACATGAGACATGCTATTTGCTTCTAGAGATTCCTCTTTCAGAATGTAGTCGTTGATTTGTCATTCTTAATGTTAGAATGAAGGTTTTCAAACAAGTGAAGGATGAAACATATAATGCTGACAATGATAATTCCCTTATTGATGTGTATACTAAACGACCTATGCATATGGAGCAACATGCAATGATGGATGTTGAAAAATATTGTTCATATGAAAAACATCGACATGGGAAAAAATGGCTAACATGAAGGGATACAACTATTGTATGTGTATTTCCTTGATTTATGTTTGTTCTTGATCGAAAATATGACATATTTGTAGAATTTTGTTTGTGTGAGTTAGTTTTGTATAAGACATTTCATGAGTTTCAAAAAGATATAGGCCACACATTAGATGAAATAATACAAAATTGAGAAAAAAATTAATATAGACCTTGACATGTTGATCATAATCCATTGCCTCAAATTGATCAAGTGGAATCCAATGAAGAATAAGAACATCTGAATCCACAGAGAGATAATTTTTGAATTGTATAAAAATCAATTTATAAATTGCAATGAGTTTGAGATGCTTGGACATAGAGATCAAGATCATATGCATGACTGGAACACTAATTTTGTGGATGAAATCACTTCTAGTCATGTAATTCATTTCATCTCTCAAAAGATAAAGCTGAATACTATTCTTACTAATCGACAACCAAAGTCTTATTCTATTGACAACTTGGGGATAAAGCAAATAATAGCATATGATGTTATCCTTGACCAAATTTTAAATCAAGGGTATATCCACTACGCATGATAATCCAAGGAACTGCAGGTACAGGAAAATCATATTTGATTGGAGCTATTAAAAATACCCTTAATAGAGTCTCTCTTATTGGGAAAGTTCCATTGCTTCTTTTAGCTCCTACATTGATTGTAACTTTCAACATCTCTGCAACAACAGTTCACTCTTCACTTCATATACTGATCAAAGAAAGAACTCATTTAAAAGGACCACAGTAAATTACATTACAGGAAGAGATGATGTGAAATATATTTTCATAAATGAGATGAGTTTTATTGGAAGAAATATACTAATTAAAATTGATTCAAGACTTTGCCAAGCCTTCCTAGAAAATGACAATATTTCTTTTCGCAGGAGGTCAATTTTATCGGTCAGTGATTTGGGACAGTTGCCACCTGTCATGGATAAACTTGCTTATGCATCTAAAGGTATTGCAAAGGAATTGTGGAACTCATTCATGACAGTTGTGATCCTCGACAATGTGTTTTGACAAGATGGACAAAGAAATGAACAAATATGTTTTTCCATTTGTTTATAAATGTTAGAGATGCAATTCCAAAAATAGACGATTGGAAACTACTTATGAAACATACAAATACTTAATTGGATGTTTCAATGAAATATTCCTTTGATAAGGAAATACATTTGTTTACAACAATTGAGGATGTACACAATCATAACAAGCATTTAATAAGAAACTTGAATTGTTCCATTACAGCCAGTATTGCTACATCAGTAAGAAATAACTATTTTGTGGAAAAATATGAAGAATAATTTGAACTTGAATTACTTATAGTTGTTGGAGAAAGGGTGATGCTCACATCGAACTTATGGAATGATGCAGGAATCGAAAATGGTGCTCTTGGAGTTATACAACAAATTGTATATAACCTTGAAGGTTCACCTCGAGAACCACCTACATATGTTTTAGTGATATTTTATCATTATCTGGGGCTCCATGGGATGAATAATTCCCTAAAGTTGTTCCTATTACACCTACCAAAACATGTAACTAAAAACAACTTCCATTGAAACTGGCTTGGGGATTAACAATCCATATGTCACAAGGATTGACATTGGAGAACGCTACAATTAATATTGGAAAACAACATAGACATGGTATGGCATTAACAAAAATATCTCGAGTTAAATATTTGGTGGGTCTGTGATTTCAACCTCCCTTTTCATATGATTGATATGAAATATTTCAAAACTAATTGCTGTAACGATAAGGAAAGAGAAGAAGATAGATTGAGATTGATAACAATGTAAACTATCTATTGATTGTATATGTGAAACTCATTCCTTATAACTCAATTTATTCCTTACAATAGCATAGTCTCTCTCTTTGAAACTTAACTAATGAATATATTGAATATATACAACAATTTTTTACAATTTAACTTATTCCTTAAATACAATTGTCTCTTCGTTCACAACTTAACTGATGAATATAGTGAATGTATACAACTTAACTTATTCCTTATAATATAATTGTATCTATGTTTACAACTTAATTATATATAATGCAAATAAATTCAAGTTTCATGTCACCGCCCACGACTGGAACCATCCTAGATCCAAATCCTAGGCTCTATCAAGCACCAAGAGGGATCAAATATCTCGAAGTGAAAACCTATCCTCAGGTATTGCACTACAAAAGGGATTGCAATTTGAGAGATTTGATCCCTTTCAACACTTGATAGAGCCTAGTATTTGGACCTAGGCTTGTATTAAACCAAACCTGTTCATGTCATTTCCAACAAAATAATATTATTGTTATTAATAATAATAATAATAATAATTTTAATTTTAATATTTAAATTCTTCCCCCAAAACTAATATAATACTAATAAATTATTTTTATTATTAACTATTATTATTATATATTTTTTATTTTTCTTCCAAAAACTATTAAAATTTTATAATAATATTATTATT
Organism: Pseudotsuga menziesii; assembly: GCA_001517045.1. Lineage (NCBI taxonomy): Eukaryota > Viridiplantae > Streptophyta > Pinopsida > Pinales > Pinaceae > Pseudotsuga > Pseudotsuga menziesii. The sequence goes on from LPNX010305734.1 coordinate 28,999, forward strand.
ACCATATTAATAAAAAATTATTTTTATAATTAATATTTTAATAGTTAAATTCTACAAATAATTTTTGAGTCTATATAAAATTTATCCCTGGTATCAACTTGTTTCCCTCTTTTAATAAGATCATTATTATCCCGTTCCAAAAACCTAAAAGGGATAAAAGCTTTGAATAATCTAGAATTGAAGAAATAGAAAGAAGACTACTTTAATAAAAGGAATTTTATGTAGAACTGAAAACAATGTTGTTACAAATAAAAGAAAAAATATCTAAGAGGAAGGAAGAAGAAGAAGTGGTTACGTTCTTTGAAGTCTCAAGTAAATAAGAGCAAGAAATTGCTACTGCACATACGACAAAAGAAGTAATTATTACCCCTGAATTTTCAAATAAAGAAGAGCACAAAATGGCTACTACACCTACGGCTGAATAAGCGATTATGACCCTTGAATTTTCAAGGAAGGAAGAGCTATAAAGTACTTTTGCATCCACAACAACAAAAGTGTGAAAATCACATACATTGAGACCTTTCATTCCCCCTCACAGAAGGTTTGGTGTATCGGATGCAATAACATATAAGAACCTCCATTCGAAATACAAGAAACAAAAAGAAATGCCTAGACATAAACATACACATGCCAGAAATGAACCACCATTCGAAATACAAGATGAAAAAAGAAATACCTAGCCATAAACACACACATATTTCGGAAATTCATTGTAGTTTCATTCAAGGAACAGAAAAGAAACACATGAGTGGTCCAGTCCACAAAACTACAAAACTGTTAAAAATGTCTAGAGAAACTCCAAAACAACGACAAATTAGTAGTTATTCCAGGGATCCAAACCAAAAAAAATGACACAATCAGGAAGAGGATAGCAATGATGAGGAAAATAAAAAAAGCATGCATGAAGATAAGAATGTGGAATACAAAAATGAATCTGCTGAATAGGTTGTTGTGAATAACAATAATGAAATAGAGAGATATATTCACCATACATGAATAAACATGATGTTCATAACAATTGTAAATGTGATGAAGATATCCAACATTATAATAATAACTATGAAGATGATACCAATAAAAATTATGAAGAAACAAAATATGTACAAGAGTATCATGATGGAAATAAAGGAAGTGGAAATGTTCCTAACCACAATAACAAAAAAAATGAAAACCTAGAAGATTCTCTAACTCATGGAGATATGAATGAAATTCTAGTTGACACAACTCAATGTTATCGAGAATCACTAAACCTAAAGTATTCCAAGATACAAATGGATAATATCACAAATTCAACGATGTTTGAAGATTGATTGTTCTTCACCAAGGAAACCAAATGTTAGATAGAAATCAGTGCCACATCAAAGCATGAAAAAATACCAGATATCAACATGGCGACACAAGTTATTCAGAAAGACACCAGTTTGGAAACTGAAAAGGATATCCCCTATAATAAGTTTTTTTATCTATCGAATCATATGCATAAATCCATTTCAATGGAAATGTGACTAACTGTTTCAAGAACTACTAAATCGTGGTACTATTATCCAAAATAAATTGCGAAAGAAGGATTGGTCATCATCAAGCTTGGAAGCCTCTTTGATGTCACGGTTAGTTATGCATAATCCAAGATTCATGGATGAATATTTTCAAGGACAGATGGATTGTAATAAACCTAATCGGTTATTACTATTATTCATTATTAACTTATTCAATATTACTAGTATTAGATTCAAGGTTATTAGCCATCTCGAAGAGATGCCAACCTTTCACATCCATGCATATATATTCAATGTAAATTCTCCATTGTAAATCATCATACAATTATCAAAATATATATCTATAAATAAATATTCCAACATGTAAGGTTTCATCCCTTACAAAATTCTAAGTGGAAAACCATTCGATCTTGCATCTGATCATTTACAAATTAAGCAGATATTCAACAAAGTTTATAACATCCACCAAGGGCTCATTAGTAGAGATTGACACAACATATAAAATCATAAATACATATATCAAGCTTACATCATATCTCACATTCAAGAAGAATGTACATGTTTCCAAGCAGTTAAACCCTCAAATATGCATCCAATCATTGATACATAACCATGTATATAAATAGCAAAGAGTTCATGAAGGTGCTATAGAAGTAATGGAAACATCATATAAACTTGTAAATTGACATAAAATAAATCAAAAGAGGAAACTGACATCAACCAATCCACATACCACCCAGCCTTAGGCACTACCAATCCAAATCCTCTTGAACAGGCCACCCCCAAGATGAGGCCACAAATCTAAAAGCAGAGGTGCACTCAAGAATAGTTCAATTAACAATTTGAGTAGCCAAAACTCAATTCATCATCACCTACTTACTCTTCCACCCCACTACCAGGTTCAATGGTAATCCTTTCACCTCCTAGCTGGTCCCTCAAGGCATCGCCATTCATCATCAATATTTATGTGCAGGTCCAGGATGGAGACAAGTAGTGGACATGGAGAAACCATACCATAGTTTATCAAGCTTACTTCAAAATCAATATCCTAGTTCTCCAAGCACACAATTCACACACATAGAAAATCCTACATGGCTTACCAAGCACACAATTTTACGACCAAGCTCTTAGCAAAAATGGAATGATCAACAACCAACCATCCAAGCAACAACCCTTCCTAAGGAGATCAACCAAAGATATTAGACCAAAGGATTCAATTCAAACCCAAGGAGGGGAAAACAAATTGAGGAGGTAAAAATAAACCAAAGTAATCCAACCCGAGTTACCCAAAGGAGGTTACTCAATCATAAAAGATCCATTCAAATTCCACCAAGGAAGCTCAAATTAGTGAGAGGAGGAGTCACAGAAGTGAACATTCCTTCTTAGAATAACAAAAGAGAAGTGTGACACAAGGAGTTACAATTTTTCAATGCACTCGATAAAAATAGCCAATGAGGGTGCCTTTGTGCAAGTGGGGGTTACAAAACCAAGTGTAACCTCTCAAAAAGGAGTTACAAAACCACTAAAGGGGCACATTCAACAAGTGGAACCCATCAAGTGAAGCATAAGGTGTCAAAATAACACCAAAGGCCAAAACAATCAAAATTTGGGTCTATTATGCAATGTTTGGCTAACCATCAACTAATAAAGTCACAAAGCATAATTACAAGCTAGGATAAACAAACTTAGTCCAACAAGTTCTAAGGTGCTAGGAATGTCCCCATTTCCCCTCACACCATGGATCAAGGCCTCCCTTACTCTTTTGTGGTTCATAGTGTGCGATGTGTTTTTATTAATTAATTATTTACAATAGTAATAATTATATAATAATGTATCTTGGTCCTTAAATACCCTTGTCATGACATCTAGTGCCGCAATAATAAAAAATTACAAATTACATATTTTTAGGGATTAACACATGGGTTATTACATCCCCCCCCTTAACAATGCATCATCCTCAATGCATATTACATACATTCCTTTACAAAAGGATAACAGTCATGCCCATACATGCCTCAGAAAGATAATATATTTCAAAATCTCACAGACATTCCCATACATGCCTCATAAAGATAATGTCTTTCTAACCAAAATACTTCCCACTACCACCTACTTTCATGTCTGTCTCCACTTCCCAAAGGACCGAGACTAGTAGAGTGGAATCAAGTAATCAAGGGTCATTACTCAATTCCCATTATAGACTCTTCAAACCTCATTACAAATCCTTCAAACCTCACTATGATGCTTGCAATATTCAACAAAGATACATCCACCTGAGAATCATATTTCAATCACTCATATGATTAACATCATGTAAAGAAATGTGTGATACATGATATAAATATATTCTTCTACAAAGATACTTTATCACATTGCAACAACCACGTGGTTAACATAACACACACACACACACACACACACACACACACACATAGAACATAAAATACATCTTTCAAGGAATAAAGTTTTAATTGATCACATGAAATAAATTTTAGGAACTCACAACATGAAATAAATTTCATGTTATTCCATTTCACTCTACTTCACCTAGTATACATGAAATACATCCAAAGTACACGAAATAAAACACTTGAAAAACATCTACCCGAAACACATTCTAACCAATTTCAAATTCAATTTCAATAATGCATTAGGTACATATTCTAAGTTACTTGAAATGCATGAAAAACACATGAATTTCATTATATACATACTCTACCAAGATACATGAGATGCATTAAACATGTTTTCTAATAAGTGATACACACGAAATGCACCAAGTACTTCAACCAATATCATGAAGTACATCAAGTATACCAACCAATGCCATGAAGTGCATCAAGTATCCTTTATTCATGAAATGCATTCTAGTTAGTCAATCCCATGCATATTATTATCAATAGTTACATGGAATACTATCAAGATACTTTTATAACAAGATGCATGAAATATTAGTATGATACTCTCCAAGGATTCCTTTCAACAAAGACACTTTCCCAAAGAGATACATTCAACAAGGTAATTAATACATTCAAATCATAAACATACTTTTCTAACAAGATCACAATGATACTTATATAACAAAGATCACAAAGATCACAAGAAAACTTTAGGAAAGACAAACTTATAAGCAACGGTTCGAATCTAACTATAATACCCTCTAGTTTATCCCCTGAACATATTATTATTGTTATTATGTTGTACATAGTGGCACAAGGTTCCAAGACTATGCTTTGCACATTATTATTATTATTATTATGTTGAACTTATAAAATAATTAATAAAATAAAAACAACCAGACGACCGATGCCACAAAAAAGAGTGTGAGGAACCATGACATTATGAGCAAGAGGTTGTGGAAAAGTATTTACCTATGTGTGTTGAGACTATGTTGATGTTGTATGGACCCTATTGGTTATGTACCCTCATGTATTATGTTACTCCTTGGTTTAATTTACCTTGAGATTGATTTTTATTTGAGCATTAAAGTCCCTCTCTCACCTAGTGTGCGCTCATGAGTTGAATTAGTGCTCCTTTTGGTGTAGCCACTTGATGTGTAGCTCCTATTTTTTTATTTTTGGAATGTAACTCGCATGCTTATGTCCCTCTCTCTCCCAATTCTAATTTCTCATGAAGGAATTCGATTTGCTTGTGTTGGTTGGTCACTCTTCTATGTTGGTTCATGCTTTTTCTCTTGTGCTTGGGTTTGGTACTTGTGGTTTAATTTTGTTTTTATTGGTATGAGATCCTTGCTGATCTTGTGCCTAAGATTAGTTACTTTGGAGTCACTGGAATTTACCTAGATTGGAAATGCTACTTTCCATTGGGTTGTATTTGGGTTGTTGTCATGGAGCCACTGTAATTTCCCTGGAGTGGAAGTAGAGTTCATACTTGCCATTGGGTTGTGGTTGAGTGCGTATTTCTTGTGGAATCATTGTTATGGCTCGGGGTGACCATGGCAAAGTGAGTTTTGGCTTGCATTGTGTATACGCCTAGGTGGAATATGATTCCCAATAGACAAGATTTATTATGAGATGGGGATCCCTTAATTGTAACAATAATCACACAATTTTTTTGCAATCACGTTTATGCTAGTAATATAACTTATATGATTTAAAATGAATAAAAAATACAAATTTAGGTATATTTTATGGAACATAATGTTGCACTTGATTATAGTCATATTCCACATTCCCTTGTTCTTTTGAAAAAAGTTGTTCCAGTTGCTTGTGCACACATGTTTTTTTTTTTGTGAACCTATCCAACCCTTTGAAATTCTAGTTTATCTTTAGTTGAATGTATTTCAAAATTGTGTTGTATCTTTTAGCTTGTGGGCTCAAAAAACTATGTTGCCTCCTAGTCATGATCTTAGATGAAGATATAACACTAACTTTTTTTTCTTTATCTCTTTGTGTAAAGTATAAAATAGTTTGTTAATTGATTCTAAATTGTCATTGTCTAAAAGAAAATTGCTCAATAAATTCCTTGCTCTTTTATTTATGGATGCATGTAAATATTTATTTATATCTACCTTAGAGAATGCATTATTGGACAATGTTTGATCTTCTTGTAGAGGACTGAACACAATTGTTTCATTTGAATAAGAAATTCAAGACTCTCAATAATATGAATAGAAACATTTAGTAAGATATTAGAATCCAAAACATGTTCACTAACCCACATTTGAACTTTGAAGGCATGCTTACAAACATTTCCATTCAATGCCCAATCACAATTATAAAAGTGAAACTCAAACCTTGTATATATATGACATTTTACCAGGTATCAGGAGTATCCTTATTTTGGCTATGGACTATATATCCATTTCTACTATTTTGGCCACACAGAAAATCTTTATCCAGTATCAAGGTTTCTCTAGACTTTGAATGAGTCCCTTATTTCTCACACTTTGTATGCCTTATAATTTAATCCTCTTTAAATCTTGAATAGAAATATAATATGGTTAAAAAATTTGTCAACAACAAAAATAGTAGCCAACCAATCCATTTGTGGCATGCATCGTTTTCCTCATATAGGTACCATCATCATCATCATCATCATCATCATCATCATCATCATCATCATCATTATTATTATTATTATTATTATTATTATCATTATCAACAACTTTGTACAGGGATTCTACTCGCATGACACGGGGTCGAAGGATCTAATCCTGCTACCACTATACCCCTAGGTGCATCCACATGGCTTGAGCCATGGCACAAGGGTAAGTTTGGGGGGGATTTGAACACAATACCTTCCATTTACAACCATTTACAACATTTCAGCTTTACCACTTGCTCTTCCTCCTCATGGGCATATAGGTACCATTATTTTAGATACCTATGGTAGAAATGAATTGTACTATTGTTTGTGTGTTGATTTGAATATAAAAAAATATTGTAATATTTTTCCCAAATATCTGGAAAAAAAAAAGAAATTATCATCAACCACAAAGGAATGCTTAAAAATATGCAATTATGAAACAATAGTCATGATCCAAACTTATAGGAAACTTAGATATTTCATCATTATCTAGCCAAGTGGTGTCAAAATATTTTAGAAACTCTTCCTCTTCATTGAATTCATTAAATATTCTTGCAACTACATTTCATACTTATTCATCAGCCTTGCACATGTGCATCGTTTCCCCTAAAGCACTAAAAATATGAACTTTACTTTCCTTGACTTTGACTTTGTTTCTAATGTTTTTCACCATGTTCAATGGACATGCCATACACATAGTAAGATATTGAATTTGGTTAAGATCCTAAAAAAATTTTGCATTAGAAGAGAGTAAATCATACAAACATAAAATTACTTTTTCATGTTTAAAAAAAAAAAACAAATGTGGAACCTTAATGCTTGAATCTCAGCAGCATCTATGATAGATGCTTGTACATGTTAATCTAGGTGTTTTGTCATTCCAACAACAAATAAATATGGCAACCATTTGCAAATATCATTAAGTATTACATGATGAAACCACCCAATCCATCGGGACACCATTATGGTGTTTGTCGAATACCATCAATGTATAAATTTGATACTATATTCAAAGTACACAAGTATAAATAATATATTCAACACATACAAATTCATTCCAATCACCAAAAAGAAAAGAAAGGGTCAATAATACACACTCCAGACATATTTGTACTAAATGTTGAAACCATGGAGATAACATTGTTGTGTAAATGTGTCACCATCCTATAACACATACTGTGTGTTTGTATGCCTATAATGAATGGTAAGTTTTGCACGATATCTTGATTTTGGTAGAAAAAAGAAACTATGTGGAAACTAATTGTACCAAACTCAATGCTTGTTGGATTACTCTCATCCTTCATGTGTTCCTTATTTTTAATATTATGATAGATGTTTGAAATATCCACCCTTATTATTAAGGTATCCTCAATTATCCTTGTTAATAACTCACCAGATTGGTGCTCCACATCAAAGATGAGTTTTTCCGAAACCATCATGACATTAAATCTATATTTAATCATTTTCTTAACACTTGGTCATATATATGGTGACAAATGTGGTGCATAGTTGAATGTTTAAGGTGTACCCATTGAATTCTTCCCATGGCACATAACACTGGATTTATCAACATGGCTACCCTCAATATATGTTAGAACAACATCATATACGCACAAATAAAGTCGATGCATGATGAAGTGACATCTATAGCTAACTTTAATACTTCGACATGGATGTCATTTTACTTTTGTAGATCCTTGTGGATTCATTGTAATCTCACTAGTTGAGAGTTTATGTGTGGAACCTGGATACCATATGCACACAAATCACTAAATAAGAACAATGATAACAAATTAGGAAACATATCCATGCTTTTTTTGCATAAAGAACTTGAATTAGAAGTTTATAAAAATATTAAACAAAATAATAACAATGATAACAAATTAGGAAACATATCCATGCATTTTTTACATAAAGAACTTGAATTAGAATTTTATAAAAATATTAAACAAAGGAAGACTCACATCGTATATTCCATATGTGTGTCAATGCGGGAACATATAAACTCCTCCACTTCTTTAGATTGATTTGTATTAACAACAAATTGTGTGGGAGCATTTTCATTTGATATCTCTCCATTTATAAAATCCTCAAGTCGAGTATATGGAATACTAGTTATTTGATCCCCCTCTAATTTGATGCCATGCTAGATCTTTGCTAAAAATTATAACATATCTTCTGGTGTCCAAATCGATAATGTCATCCAAATTCCCCATTTATGCAATACCTATACAAATTTGAAGTTGTTGGATATCAATACATTTTCTAATATTCAATGTTACAATACAATCCATTTTATGTGATCCAATGTTCTTTAATCTAAATGGCACAACATGATACATGAAAGTTTGGGACAATGATGAGAATAATGGCCATATGATTAGATGGATTAAAGTTCAATACAAGGATGGTAATAGAAGGTGGCTATAGTAATTATGAGGATGATATAAATGAAACTAGATTGAATTGTGAGAAGAATACAACAATATGATGGCAAAGATAATAAATGAAGATAGTGTAGGTGTGTGTATTTCTATGTGGATTATAGTATGTATACATTAATTATGCAAGGTTCTTTGTAATTTAAATAAGAAATAACAAGATCCTATTGATTTAATGTCATTCTGCTCAATATGGTAATTGGGCCTTCCAATATCTCTCTTGACAAATGGTTGTGAACCCACAAAAGATGTCTAGTGAAAGTGTGAATTAATCAATTATAATGAGAGGTGTTGGGAAATGTTCCAAAAGAATTGACAACACTTTCAACATCCAACAAAATATCAGTCAAGTGCAAATGCATCTCACAAATTCCACCTAGTGATGACCCTAAGTTTTGGCCACTAAGATGCTCACCTCAAGTGTGCATAAGTGGTTTGGCCTTGAACGGTCAAAGGTCATCCCCACGAAGATTAAGGTGGCTTAATGTGGAGAGAAGAAAGAACCTGACCTCGGCTTTAACGTCCTTGAGCACCGTACATTCTTATGCGGGTTTTTTCACACTTGGTATAGTTGGATTTTAATGCTCCCTAAAAAAACAAAAACTATTGTTTTGTATGAAACAGATTGAGGGGAATTATTTGGATGCATATCCCAACAATACTAACTTAGACTATAATTGTTTTTGTGACCTCTTTGTGGAGGATTTAAGTCAGATAATATTAAGTTGTTGATTGAATTTAAACTGGCAAATTGTGAACTACATTGTGAAAAATGAGGTATATTTCAAAAACCACAAGTCTAACTTAGAAATACAAAAACAACAAAAAAAAGTGCTAGACCTAGTCTTCTCAAAAGAAATTGCTATAACAAATTGATTGCAGTAACAAGTGATTAAACATAAGAATTCATTATTTTACCTATTTCCTTCTTTCAAGCTATTAGGAAATGATCAAATCAACATATGATGTTCACAAATTAAATGGAATGTAAAGTTAAATATCTAAATGTGATAAAAAAAAACCTGCCAATCATATTTAGTGTATACAAAAACTAAAAAATATTAGGTTCCCACCATCTACCAAAAAAAAATAGTGTAGATGTTGTTGCTTGTATGCATCACTTTTAATATGTTTCTTTAATTCCTTGTTCTCACGTTTTCACAAGGGAGGACAAGTAAAAAAAAATATTGAAAGGGAATTGTAAGTAGAAGACTAGAAGATGACACTTTTAAAGTGGTTGTTTTGAAGTTATAGTGGACTTGTAGTTACAAATTCCATGGTTATCTATTTTTTTTCAAGTTCAATTGCACTTTTTGTCAACAAAAATTACAAATTTAATGCTTTTCTAATTTTTTTTATTAAGTTTAATTGCACTCTTTGTCTAAGAAATATTGCATTCAATGGACAACCCATTCTTGTACTACGTTTCGGATGCAAAGTGTCTCAAAATATATGTAGAAGTTGTGGAAAACACTGAATAATATTGGTTGTAATATGATGTTGAATTTCATAAAAATAACTTTTCATAAAAGTTTAAGAATTTAGAACTAGTTTTACTTTTTTAAGAAAAAAAAGTTTTGATATTTAAATATATTCAATTTATACTAACTTTAAAAGCTATTTTAGAAGATACATATATTTTGGTATTAAGGTGTCACCCATATTTGAATATATTCAATTTATATGGACTCTAAAATGATGCATATATTTTGGTATTTAAGTATCATCCATTTATTTACTTTATATTTAACTATATTCAATTTATATTGACTATAAAAGCTATTTTTGAAGATACATATATTTTGGTATTTGGGTGGTACGAATATCATACCATAATTCGACCATAGTGGTATTTTAGTGTCATTAATATCATACCATAATTCGATCATGTTGATCAAATTATAAACTGATTATCATACCATAATTTGATTATGTTGATCATATTATAACCTGATAGACGGATTTGTCCAAATTAAATAATTGTTTTTTAGAAAACAATAAAGTAGATAACATAATCCGCCGATAGAACTCATAATTCTCGAATTAACAATCCTATTTTCATATTTTATGTTCTTAAACGTAGTTGCAGTTACTTTATTTGGAAGATAGATAATTCATATATCTTTACAACAAAAGCTATAGGGTGGCAATTATGTCCTCCACATTACATCAGTGTTGATTTGTAGTAATTTGCAGTTGCTAAGTACTTTATTTGATACTTAACAAAATTGAAAATAATTAAATTTGATTAAGAAAGCTCACATCCATATGATTAGAAATTATTTGCAAAGAGGCGTATTTGTGCAAAGCACCCAGGGACAAACCAACCTTTAACATGGTTGGATTTTTGGTATCAGGGGGACTATTCAGTTTAGGAGTGTCTTTAACACCTGCTACCAACTACTCTACGTCTAGCCAACTAGAAATAACAACCCCAATTCAACATAGTTGGGGCTCAAGTTTATTTAGACATATTATTTACAACCAAAATTACTAATTAAAAACAAAAAAAATTATTTTAAGAAGAAAGTAAATAAATATTTACCACTACATATAGAAATTAATTAATTAATGCTTGCATTGAATTACCAATTATGAAATTGAATGGTATTGTGATTGAATAATTACAAATTGGTTTTCTAAAATCCTTTTTCAAAATTAACATATTACAAGTGCATCAAATATTCCACTAATTCATAAATCTTCAGAAATTTTGTACATAAAAAGCCAATACCACCTAATTATGCTACTATGCTACAGAGTAATGGATTCTAAATACAAAGATAGTTGTTGCATCTCCTGAACTTGCATTCAAAAGATGGACTTCCCATAAGAGTCTCGATGGATTCAGTGCAAGAGAAGTTATATATACATTCACAAAGTCTGGATTTTGTGTTCTGGATTTTGTATAAAAGAATTGTCAAGGAAGGGAACAATTACATGGTCATTTTTCTCTAAATCTGGCAGAGACCAATTCAAACGATTGTGCATGTCCCTTATCTGCTAGAAACTAACTGTAATACATGAAAAACTAACACGATACCATGGAACTAAGATTAATTTCAGATGAAATTAACTGTAATACATGAAAAACTAACACAATACCATGGGAAACGCAACTCTTCACTAGATTTGTGTTTCAGCAAAATAATGGGAAGGTATAGTATTTTGAAGTGATATTTTGAAGAACGCAACGTCAATATCTTTCTTAAATCCCACAATGATAAAGATATAGCTATGTAGTAACCTCCCAGTGGTAAGGCAGGCGACTGGACTCGGTGCTTCTTCATATGATCTTTTTTCATCTAGTAGCTTAGGATTATCCTATGGTATAGACAAGTAGTTCAAACTCCCTTCCCCGCCTATTTTCTTGACAACAATCTCTCTCAGCTGATGATGCTTCAACATGTTGCCTTTATCGAAACCATTGCTGGTCTTATCAGTATTTCTCATCANTCAAACTACCTTCCCCGCCTATTTTCTTGACAACAATCTCTCTCAGCTGATGATGCTTCAACATGTTGCCTTTATCGAAACCATTGCTGGTCTTATCAGTATTTCTCATCATGTAGTGGATGTACTAGATATTTTGAATGAGGGTTTGTATTATGTTTGAAACCAAGGTTCAAATCCTCGTGGCTGATTTTGATGAGGCTAGATGCATATCCTTGTTAAGAATGTTTTTGGAAACCTTCAATGTTTTTGGTTTTTTTTCTCCGAGCTACTTAACCACAAACTTTATGTCTTTTAAAGAAAAAACTTCTTCCTCTATAAAAAAAAAGCTTTGAATGTTTTCCACAACAATAGAAGATTGGTAAAAAAATTATGAGAATTCTAGTCTCTCAAAGGAATCATATTGTTTTCTTTAATTTTATTAGATTTATTAGGATCAAACTTAAAAGAGTTGCAAAAGCTTCTCTTCCTTTCTATTGATACAATACATTTTTTCCTATTAATTATAGATTTATACATATATATCTTGTTGGATTTTAAAGACTCATCAGAAGCATCTCTAATGGATTTTATATCATGTTTACACACTTTATCACACCAAGAGTTGGTCACTCTATATTCCTTTTTACATGACACCAAAATAAATAAAAAAGTACAGAAGATTGTGGTAAAATTGTAATGGTGGTATTCCATATTTTCGTTATTTAATAGTAAATTTAGTTTATTATTTAATTCTCTTAAAAAAGTTTAGTTTTACTTTTATCAAAGATCAAAGGATTTTAGTTATTTCAACCCTTTTTGGTCATTTTAATTTCATAGATAGAATTAAAAGTCTATGATCAAAGTCATGTTCATAGTTTAATATGATAATATTTTATAAATCATAAAACATAAATATAATGAAAATTTAAAAATTTGTTGATATTTATAATAAACAAGAAAATTATTATAATTTTGAAAGATTAGAAAAAGTAACATGAATAACCATTTTTTTTACAAATTTTTATTTGCATTTTCTTTTTCTAATTAATCTTAACTTTATCAATCAATATTTTACTTCTTGTTCTTTCACTTTTAATTTTTTTTATACTATATTAATATTTACTATCTAATTCTCAAATATTCGATGAAGCTAAATATCCATGTTCTTTCACTTCTGGTGCAATTACTTCGTTTATTTTATATTTCACAAAGCATTTATCATCTCTAAAAATCATATGCAAGTGTGGCCTCTACCAAATTATCTCACTAATTGAAGAAGATGAATTATTTAAACAAGATATGTAAAGAACATTCTTAAAAATAAATGTGTTACCACCTAAAAATAAATGTGTCACTGCCTAACAATTTAATCTACACATTTTCCTGACTTTCAACATGGTGTTTCCTACCATCCCCAAATATTGTGAATATTTGGCTTTGATTTCTCCTCAACAAACTCCACAAACCAACTTCTCCTATTAATCATATGTTTTGGTGTTGTAGATTCAAAAAACCAATCTACCAAAGGGTTATATCCCCTCATAGGAAGCAATAATTGCATATACATCTCACCTCTTCCTAGATTCTCTTTTAAGATGTCCTACCTCACGATAATAACAACATCTCCAATTTTTAAAACTAGCCTTACATATACTAGTTTTTCTTCCACTTCTCTTTCCTCCTTCATGTTGTTGCTTTCCTTTGCCTTTGAACTTGATAGCTAAAGATCTTTTAGTTACTCCTCCATTGCTTCCAAACTACTTGCTCCACACATTCTTTTGAACCTACCACCTTACCAATCTATCAAATATAAGATCAATAGATTCAAAGTATTTGGGTGGATTTTTTTAAGGTAATAAGTACCACATATTCTTCATCCACGTCTATGCAAACAACAAACGAGTGATCATGAACATCAAGTTCAACTTCAAGAAATCCACGTCTATACAAAAAACAAACGAGTGATCATGAAAATTGTTCAACTTCAATAAATTATTTAAAATCAAATCCCCTCTCATCCAACTTCATGGAATAAAACAAATTTTCAAGTATCCCAACCTTTATCTAAGGTTTCATGTAATCCCATTGATTCTCCACAAAATACATGCATTTTTTGCATCTTATACATGTGGAAGCATTTCATTCGTAATAGAAATCTTAGTATTAACTTTATATTTCTAGTATTGAATGTCTTTTGTTGTTGCACATCATCTAGACCTCTTGTTGCTTTTCAACTACCACCAGTTCCATTAATCACTGTATAGACTTAAAGAGACTATCATACAGTACTTCCTCGCTTTATAATTGTGTTCATTGAATTTTGAGAAGCTAAAACCATTTCATTATGTAAACTCAACATTTTGATATCACCAACCAAGCACCAAAAAAATAATTAACAACTGTGAAAATATTTTATATTCAAGGATTACCTCCAAACTATTTTAATTATTATTGTTTAGTCATGCCCTCCTCACCTAGTCTTTTCCCATTGTAATGCACTAATTTCCAACAACAAACACACTTAAATATGATTGTATGTTGCATTTTTTCGTCACTAAATTTGGCATGGTTACCTAACCTTGTTGAACACTACAAATTTAAAAAGGAAAAAGGCATTTTTCAAAATTTTGACGCCCTCCTAGGCTCTTACACATTGTAATAATACATTTTTGCAAAACACCCCATGCCTATATCCCACTAAGCGCACACTCCCATCATAAATTCATAATGTATGACAATTACACAACAGAATTTCAACCCAAAATCCGATACCTTGCATGTCTGAAATTCGACACTTATCTGTCGCCTTTTCGACACATACACTTTTTTTGGCCGTCAATGGCGTAACGTCGGATCTTCAACATGCGACTAATGTGGGTTGAAGATCCGATATACCATTGTGTCGCATATTCGACCATATTTCCTTCCAAAGTGCCAATCAAAATTGAATAAACCATCAAAAATTCGACATCCTCCGACCCTTGAAGTGTCATTCGTTCGACAGACAGAAGTGTCAAAGGAATGGCACTGCCATCGGCATTTTTATCTAGCAAGTGTCAGCTAACCGATGCCATCCGACACTGGAAGAGTCGGCCTTTCGACGTGGTCCAACACTTTAACCGTTGGTCGACGGATGGGTGTAAGCGTCGGAGTCATGCCACAGACGTCAGATGTGTTTATTGAAGTGTCAAAAGCACGTCGGAAAAGTGACGCCTATTGATGGATTTTAAAAAAAAATCCAAATATTAACTATGAGTTCATGCCCATATATTTTGTCTCTTGTAGGAATCAACACATAATATTCCTACGGTGTGTCCTCTTGACAAAAATCTAAATCAACCAAAGCAACCATCAAAATTCATTAGCAAAACCTGAATCTAAAATTGCAATTCTAAAATTTCAACTGTCTTCCACAAAGAATCAGAATTGTAGTTAACTATAAGCTTGTTTATTGCATATCCAAGATCTCTCTATTATCAGTTTCCTAAATAGCTAAATTATTTTTGTATGAGTCACAATAAAGTTGAAAAAAGAGTATAAAGGATGTTTTACATCATGGGTGGCCAAAAAGGCCTGGTACAATATATCTGTATTTCCAATGCATTCAAAGCTGTAATCCACACCGCCATCCACCATGTCTCTTATCACCTGCCAAAGTGTTTATCTTTCCATGAGATTTGTAGCTAATATATGTTAGAGAGATTACTATTATATACAACCATAATCTGAGCTTTGAGCTAATTGTGTTAGAGAGATAGTTATTATATACAACCATAATTTGAAGTAGCAGTACCTCTTGAATGGGATTCTCTTGCTCTTTTGGGTTGATGCAGTCTGTCACTCCCAGGGTTTTGGTTGTAGTGTATGTAATGCAAAAAATGAAACCATTTATCTAAGGGATGCGAACATTATATAATTTTGGTATATCTAACTAATAGTGCATTCTGTTCCTGAATAATTACTTCCATAGAAATTTCATGCTACTATCCTAGTGAGTTAGGCTCATAAATTCTGGTCCGCGATTACATTTCCATTAACAAATAAAATGTTAAGGGTAACTTGCCTCGAACATTTACTTGACTGAGCAGGGTTGAACTTTCAGTCAGAAGCAACATTTCTAACAAGCATACTACCTCTTGTGCTTATGTAAGACAATTCAAGATGACAAATTGAGTATCCTAAAGAATACGTAAGGAAGACTTTTAATAGTTTTCTTAAATTTCTTTGTTTTTGAATGATGGACAACAAAATAGTATCCAGCACACTTGAGTCCTCGCAAGACTAGTGAAATGTATATTTTTATTTATTCCTTGGGAATATCAAATATAGTGATTTTAAAACACATCTCAAAGAACAAAGAAATCTTGGATCTGATATAAATCTAAGTTAATAAACAAATCCTTTTACCTTTCAGTATAAATATGATTCATGAATCCTAACTAAATAATTAAAAGGCACTTATGGGAAATTGACCTCAACTTGACAGCTGTTAGAATTGACCCTGACTGAACTATCTTAAATGTTGTTTCATATAAAGCCCCAAAAAAAGTAAAAAAAATACTAAGTTTAAACTTGCAATACCTTACTCTCATGCAGAAGGTGTTCATGATGTCCTTGTCCAAGGTTTCATGATTCAAGTCTTCATATGATGAAAATTAAAAGACATACATGATGAGCTTCCAATGCTTGCAATTTAACAATGAAAGACATTATATTTGTGTGTACAAATAACGATCAAAATAGCCATCGAAGGGAAAATTATTATAGTATGGGGAAGCTTTATTGATTTTCAAAGAAAGGTTATTATATATTTCTAAAACATATTAGATTGTGCTAATCCATGCTCAACATAAATATAGTCAATTGGAAGGAAAGTTAACTTTAGAATTTTATAACTTGTCTTTTAATCCATTATTGCAACAAGTTATAAAACTTAGCAAATAAAGTTTCATGTTTATCAGAATAGATATACCTTTCCTGCCACCACTCAAGGTTCACTTGTAGGTTCTATGTTTATTTCGGGGAAAACTTGATTTCCGTCTCAGTTAGCCAATCTTGAATATCCTACCTTGAAGTTTTCCATGATATATCCATATATTCTTCTATAAAAATTTCATTATGTCATGGCAATAGAACCTATTGTTGGCAACAAAGTGAGACCCTAGGTTTAGCGAGCATGCCCATGTATTTTCAATATCCTAGACATGGTAAATCTCACCCTGGACTGTAACAATGTTGGTCTAGATATCATTTGGATCTTCCTTATACTCAAATACTTTTAGGGTAACATATTGTCATTGAAAGGACAAGTCACCAAAGGATCATATGGCATACCTTGTGAGAGAGATAAAAGATAGATTGTAGTAGGTTAAAGGTTAGGCTGCAATAAATGACAAGTCTTTAGGATAGTCCTAAATCAAGCAAGATAGATTCTCCTTCAAATGAACAAATGCATCCTTAATACATACACGTAGAGACACTCTTTAATGGACTCAACTTGTTGCAATAGGCAAGACAAAGGTAAGGTAGACTTAGCAGTTTAAATAAGGTTGCAATCCCCTTCCATACAGTCCATAGAATGTCACAAAAAATAGTCCAACAAGATCACAATTTATTTTAGCGGTCCATAAGGATATCACACCATCCTTAGAAACCCGAAAATAGGTCACTCCCATCCTTTATAAAGGCATTAGGTTCATGAATAAATTCAGTGAACAACAACAAGGTGATAGCCTACTCCAATGAGCATCAACAGAGTCACGAACTGCTCTAATGAGCAACGGCAAGGTCAAGGGTCAAAATTGGGAAGCCAACAAGGTCATGACTAGTAGTAAGAAGGTGTTGTTCAACCCTTAGTTTCCACAAGGAGGTTATGACCTACTCAAAAGTAGAAACAGGAAGGTTGACCCAAATCAAGAGATCACAGGACAATGACAACCCAACTAAGTGTCACCAACATAGTCACGGCCCAACCCTAAGGGAATCAAAGAGTTAAAAAACTAGCAATATAAGAGCTACACACTCACAACTTAGAAGGAGAAGGGTTACAAAGTCGGGGCCCAACCCTAAGGGCATCAAACAGCTCATGGCCCAGTAAGAGAAGAGTTACACAGTCACATCCCAATAGGATAAGAGTTACACAGTCACATACCAGTACGAGAAGGGTTACATAGTCACAACCCAACAAAAGATATTCAAGACAGTAACGACCTGGTCAAGGAGAAACAACAAACCCTTAAAGCAGTATATTAATCATATCTCTAATCTTCTTGTCAAGGCACATACCAAATGAAATTCAATACTCGAATTTATAATCTTAGCAAGCCTTCTAGAAGGGTTAATCCATTAACCCCTAGCTTTTAGGTTTTTTACCAAACATAACATAAAATAATGTTAGGTTGACTTAGGATAGGGTACTAATGGTCAAGTGGTCATACAAAATAAAACAATAAATTTAAGTTGACTTGAGATACTATACCAATGGTCAAATGGTATTACAAAATAAAAAAAATAAAGTTAATTCATCATACCAAAGGTGTTCATGGTACCACATACAACACCTTGAAGATGACCTGAGCTAGGGTATTATTTGAAGGTGAATTGGTAAGATAGAAAACCAAACCTTGTAAACAAACCATTATGGATTCCTAGTATTTAAAGGGGTGAAGCTTAATGGTACAACAACCCATTGGCCAAAGGTATCTCCTAAATGAAACTATCGAGGGACACACTAGATGTATTTATTTTAATTATTTTAGATGCATTTAATATCTCTCAGTCACCAAGTGTGAAGACCCTTTTCATTTAGGGCTTAACACAACCACAACTCAACTTAAGATGGGATGCAAACAAGTCACTTCCAGAGAGGTAAGGTCAAATCATCCCTGACCTACTTATAAGAGGTTACCACAATTCATATTAAGGTTGAGGGAGAACATCATAGTCCATATCCCATAGTTGTACTGTTTGGTCATATGAACATGTATGCCTATCCATTTGAAAAATTGTAAAGAAAGTAAACTAAATCAAATAATGACTCCAGCTAGATGCATATGACCATAAATCCCAATCACACCATAAATCAACACTCTATATACTTGCTGCATCACAGCGAACATAGTATTTATTCCCTTCTATATTTAGTAACTCTTCATGTATAAACTCAAAAAATGAATCAATTGACCTGTGAATACTAGTGGGCAATATGCTCTACAGTGTTGAAAATTTAGAAATTATTTCAAAAGAAAATCAACAAAACATAATTACTCCAATACCTGGATTATGACATCCCACCACTTGACCATGCTATCATCACCTGCTGAAAGTAATGAAGTTTGTCCTATGAAGAATACCTCACCAATCCAATAAATGGAGACATCCATTACAAAACTAGTGGTTAAAGGAAATGTTGATCCTTTGAATAGTTCCTTCCATCTTCGCTACAATATGTTATTGAATCATATGCATTACAAGGATGGTGGCATAGAGACTGTTGAAATAATATTTCTACAAGTTCTAGTTTGATCATGAGGTTCCCATTCTTCATAAATGTGTGAAGGATCTAGGGGAACAATAGATGATGGGTATGGTCTTGTTGGAGAAGATTGATTTAAAACTTAATGAGTGGATCTCACCTGTACATGAAGTGACTCATGGAAAAAATGTTAGGACTTTGCTAATCAAAATGGATCAAACATGAAAAAATTCAACATAGGAAGATAAGGAAATGTAGGACTCTATGGATTAGATTAGAGTCCATAATCCAAAAAACCATAGCAATTTAACAATGCAAAATGAATAAGCATTTGATGAATGCATGGTTAGGTTCCTGAAGAGGAATCTAATCCTCAGGATTTATGAAAAGATTTTAGATCTGTGACTATCATGGAGAAGATTATGGATACTAAATATAAGGTTTCTCTCATATACCTAAAGTTCTTTTGTGCAGAATCCGAAAACACCTAAATCTAGCAACATACTTAGTATTGAGCTGACAAAAAGAGATTCCTTTGACATTTTTTACTCATGCCAATATTTTTAATTTTTGAGCTCCTATTTAAGTAAATGGATGCATATGCAACTAAATTCTTGTGACAAGAATTGTTTATTGTTTTGATTTTTTGAGTCTTAATCCTAGAGTTCAAGTTTTCCATCCCAAGGCCAGTATTTAGTCCATCACTTCTCTAAGTCATGTCTAGTTCTCAATGTCAATTTGTAATGACAAAAAAATAGTATGAATGAATTTAGGCTCCCATGTTCAAATTTTAGGGGTCAACTCACTTGAGATCCATCGGTATGTATCATATGAACATATAGAAAAATGAAGACAAGTCACTTGGTAGAAAAGATATTGAGGAAGAAAAATGTTACACTTTTCAGTTGCATGGATTTGTTAGAGGATTTTGAGGTTCTCATGCATACCACAAGAGGTGTTATCCCAATGTGATGCCACCGTTATCCCATAACCTAAAATGTAATGGAATGTTTTTTAAGGTTATTCAAAGTAATTTTTTGGGAAATCCAACATTCCACCTCAAAACATAGGAGCAAAGAAATCATGGAGTGTAGTTTCTAAGTTAAGTTGGTTCAAGAAGTAGAGTTTAAATGAAATTTTTTGTTAGTTTGTGAGAGTGGGTATTATTGGGATTGAACCTGACACCCAAGAATGTACATAGGTCTACAATGAAAAATATTTCACGCCAATGCATCAGATCAATATCTAGAACAATGTTGCAAATATCTCCAATTTCTCCCAATATTTCCAAAACTTTATTGAGCTTTAAAGTTTTCTATTGTTCCTAATGTTTTTGGTATTTTATGTGTTTTTCAGTTCCAAAGTTATGCTTGCTTATATTTTCTGAGTTTTTCAGGTCCAAGTTTATGCCTACTAATATTTTCCCCAACATTTTCCCCAATATTTCCGATATGTGTATATCTGGGGCGTCAGTGATATATCCCAAGATGAAAATTGCAACATTGATCTGGAAAAATATTTGTACCTAGGGATGCAATTTGGTAAGGGTGGTTTAAAATTAAATTTTGGGTTTGAAGCCATTTTGGAAACCATTTATATTTCAAGAGAAACTAGAGAAAAAAATCCAAATATGTGGAGAGGTGCACAGTGTGAAATACGAAAGCCCTATGACCTTCTTTCTCAACAGGAATGTGTTTTGAGTGCCTGTGTGCACTTCATAAACACTTGTAAGGTTGTTTCAAGAGATAGATTTTTCAAAGTAGAATTTTCTTGTTTTGGAACAACTCCAAACTTTTTGGTTTAATGATGAACCTAACAATGTAGAAATGTCAAGGATGTCAAAAGACCCCTGCCTAACTTGTAGAATGTTTACATAGTCTATATGCTTGCCTCTAGTGATTTTTTTTCACCTCTATGTATGGTAATCATCATCATCAACTAAATGTATGTGTGTGCACATGCATAAATACCCAATACACAGCTCAACCAAACAAAACAAAACATATTTATACCTTTATTTCTAGATCTTCACATTGTCTTATTATGCTTTACCTTTCAAAACATCATTCAACATACTTCATTTTTGTCCTGTTGCAATAGTTTCATGTTAGGACCCATCAAACATATTTATGTTTGTTTATGAAAATTTTAAAAAAAATCTGAATAAATACAATTCTATTACAATGTAAATTACAATACTATCCAACTATTCAAGTAAATTAATTGTTAAGAATATATCACCTGATAAAACATGGATAACCAAAAATACTATGTATATAAGGCCATCGATCTAATCAAAACTCCATTTCTTACCTCTTAACTATGGAAATGTTTCTCAACACTATTTGTAACAAGTTCCAATGGAGGAGTCAAATAGCAATAGTGAAAATTACACAGTAAAAATATAGAAATAGATGTTTTTTAATGTATTCTTCCTTACCATTAATTGAGCTCCTCCCTGTTTCGAGAATAATTTAATATTCTCTACTAAACAGGACCAACCACGTGAAGGGGGAAGCTCTTATTGCCCCTCCCCCCCCCCCCCCCCCCCCCCCCCCTCACATCACTCTCAACTCCCCAAACCCAATGCCTATACTTGCAAATAACAATTTATTTCACTATTTCACAAAGCAAATAACAATGCATCTACAAAGCAAATTATTTCACTCAATAATTGAAAAATGCTTTCATTAAGTCATTCTTTAAAACATTCATTAAACCATTCAATCATTCAACAGCTGAAAAAACCATTCATTAAATCATTCATTAAACCATTCAATCATTCAACAGCTGAAAAAACCATTCATTAACTCATTCATTAAAACATTAATTTAGTCAATGGCAGAAAAAAAAAAGGTAAACAATTCAGTAAAGCATCCATTCATAAAAGTCTGATTTTGTGCTATGCTTTCAAAAAAATATTTCAAATTTACAAAAAGTTTTAGAGTGATGGAGTTATAAAAGTCCTGTGCAGATATTTCATGGCCTTAGAGTCCTGTGTTTCCAAAATTTTCCATTCACCCCATTGCAATGTCAGACCCTTCTTTGAGAACCTGTCTGCCTCCTTATTTCGCTCCCTGTAAACATGAGTGAAAGAGATTGATTCAAAGAATGAGAGAGAATGGGTTGTCTCTTCAAATAATGCATCTAGAGAAGCAGTTCTACATTTTTGTATCTTATTCATCTAGTTTATAACAACCATTGAGTCACCATATACTTGTAACTGTCTGCAATTTCTTTCATTGGAAAAATAGAGAAGTAATTTCAATATCATGAGTTCTGCATAGTTGTTGGTTCCAGTTCCCAGGCCCAAAGAAATTTGAAAAAAATGACTTTGATTTAGATATAAGCATGCACCTCCTGAGTTTGTGGACCGAATGCACCTCCATCCAATTGCTAGACCTCCAGAGTGGCCGATGGCACTTTGCGCTGTGAAAGAGTATTGCGGAAGAAGAGATGTTAAACTAGTTTCAACTTCCAGCTCTGGACCCATTGTTTCTTGTAGAAGGATGACTTCCGGTGATAAAAAATCCATCATCCTTTTTAGGGCAAGCTTTTTCCGGGTGATTTCCAGACCCATGTAGTTTAGGAAGACAAATTTCATTTGGGCACCCCATATGGGGTTTGCACTGCTCTAAGTGCCTCGAAAATGGTTGTTTGTCTACCACTTGCCTGATCCCTGAGTGCCATTCTCTTGGCCGTAGAGAGGTGAGATGGTATTCCTCTCCCTTTCTCTTTGGATGTGATCCTGGCATTTACCCCTAATCCTTTTGTAGGGATTTTTGGTTTTTGAGGGATTGGAACATCCCTTGAACGAAGGTGGGAATGGATAGAGGAGGACTAAGTAGGTGAGTAATTTTTTATGGTGGAAGGGGAGGTTGCCTAGTTTGAATTGGAGGTACTTTTGAATGTGGGGGAGAGGGATTGTTTGTGATAGAGGTAGGAAAATATTTTTCCTTATTCAAAGATAAATCATTCAGATGATTACTAAGGGAAGAAGTGTTCATACCCGGTGGGGGAGACGCGATCGAACGTTGTTCCGTATGTTGAGTAGGCCCTTCTGCTACTACTGCTCTTGCTCTTTCCGGTTGATCCAATGGTTGTTCTGTGCCCTCCGACCTGAGAGGATTTTCATCTGAAGCTGTGTTTGGATCAGTTTCTTTGGAGCTCAGGGCCTCTATTCGCTTAACCCACTTCCTTCTTCCAGTTGTTGAGGGAACAAAGTTTGGGAAGTTTCTTGCCAAATTTCTTGTTTCATGACATTTGTAGCATCGAAACAGGATCCCTTCATAGTCCAACAATTATATTTTTATCTTGTTTTGCCATACAAAATTAAAGGCTTCCGGAAGACTGGTTCTGATGTTCAAAGAGACTAGGATCCTGGCTACCTTTTTTATTTTCATCTGCTAAAGCGAGAGGTCCGCTTCAATGAAAGTCCCCAACTATTTCCCGATTTCACTAAGCGATGCCGGCTTCCAAAATTCCAATGGTAGTCCTGGCAGGTGAACCCAGACTGGTATTGTATCCAGTTGCTATGTTTCCGCATCGAACAAGGGGGTCCATTGCTTTAGTTGAAATGGGGTTTTCCCATATGTCCAAACTCTGTTGCGTATGAGGTCTGCATCCTCTCTGCATCTGAACCGGAAGTTGAACCATCCCTTTGCAAGCGCATTAATAACCGGACCTTCACCTTGAAGCCCTGTCCAATTTATCCTGGCCCATTCCTTCACTTTCCCTAGGGTGGGGTTTCTTGCTTTGATTTTCCTGACTAGGGCTAATCCATCCATCTCCAGTGCATCTTATATGCTGCACCAGAATCCACAAATTAGGTTAAAATCTCTTCTATATGGATTTAAACACTTATTCTTTCGTTTCCTGGAGGTGATTTGGGTGCCTTTGTCTTCCATGGTGGAGTTCCCGTTCGATATTCTGTCCAATTGTTCGGCGGCTTCTCCTGTGCATGCTCCTTGTGACACTTAAGGATCGATTTCCCTATTTGGGGCTCCTTGCGGTTCTGCCTGGGGAAGTTCAATGAAAAGGGTTGCTGCAGCTGTGCTCGAAGGTTGGCTGGAGTGGAATAATGAGTACGGCCCTCCTCCTAAGGCTGGGTTCAATTGTCGTGCTACAAACACACCTAGCAGCTCTTCATCTGGTAGAGAAACTGGAACCCTGCTCTCTTCATCTGGCGGAGAAACCGGAACCCTGCTCTCGCTTCCAGATGTCAAATTTTCCAGCGTGTTCTGCACTATGTCTAGGGACGGTATACCGATATTTTTTGGTGAGGAGAATATGTTGAGCTCTTGCTGCCATGGGTCAATAGAGTTGTTTGCCATGTCTACCGAACCTACTCCCAAATTCACAAAAACCTCCAAATCGAACTAACTGTCCAAAATGAAAACCTCTCATATCTTATTATATATTATTATATATTATATCTATTTTATTATTATTTTATATTATATGTATTTTATTTTTAATTAGTTTTTTATAAAAAAAATCTATACTGCCCGTCATCTATCCGACGCGTCAGTGTCGGATAACCGCCGGTTTTTCTTTCGCAGACATCGATGATCCGACCTTGGTAGTGTCAGTAGTATCGGTTCCCCGTTGGATATCTGACGCGTCAGTGTCGGATAACCGCCAGTGTTGCTTTCGCAGACGTCAAAGATCCGAACCTATTAGTGTCGGTTCCCTGACACTACTAGGGTCAGAAATCCGACTCACGTGTGTCGGATATTTGACGGATCTATATATATTATGTTATCAACATTTTGATGATTGATTGTTGTCCGACACATCCATGTGAAATGTCGTATGGCGTTGGATTCTAATGTCGGAATTTGGGTTCAAATACTGTTGTGTTATGTCCATCTTAGCCCTCAAAATTTGTCGTCAATTCTACCTCTCTCTACCCATACAATTCATTATTTGTTGTCAATTCTACCTATCTCTACCCATACAATTCATTATTGTTTTACAATGTGACAAATATTATTTATGATGTTGTCAAATATATTACCTCCTAGAATTCTATCACTTGGATTCATGTGTCATGGTGTATGATTGATTCAATTATGTTTGTTGACCCTATACATAAAATTTAATATCATGAAGTCTCATTATAATTGTTCCAACTATATGTGACACTAACCAATGCTTGTTTCAAGATTACAACATTGTTGATATCTTGTTGGACATCCCATTAATTTACTACCATCACTCATTGAATTTCATTTATTAGAGTAATCATTGATACTTCTAAAACATCAACTTGTAGTCATTATCATCAACCCCAATCATTGAGATATCTTAATATGATAACTTGTTTTTAATTTAATTAGTTCAAATTCTTCACTACACTTATGTTAATGTGCACACAATATTTAAATAATTCACCATGATTTCCAAACGCCTTAGTGTCAAACTCTAACCCTCCCACAAACCAATAGACATGACTCTAATACCATGTAATATTTGTGCACGCAATGATATTAGTTACTTGATTATTATTCAATTATTTAAAAAGATACAAAGTAATATGCCACATGAAAGAAATGGACGTAGGTGGCAACCAACATATGTAACTGAAAACACGTGATTTATTTAATCACTAAGTCACTTTACTTTACCATTAATGTAAAAGCAGTATGTTATATATGATAATATGACGAGTATACCATTTATAATCTATCAAAGTTATGTTTGAGGAATTTATCTTTTAAATTTTTGACATTCTAAGCTCTGTTCAATTGGAGTTTATGCATTTCCCATAGGAGTATGTATTCAACAATGAAACAAGTGACATACTTGGGATTGATAGTTACAAGTCATTTGCTAAGG
The DNA here is from genome assembly GCA_001517045.1 of Pseudotsuga menziesii. Taxonomy (NCBI): domain Eukaryota; kingdom Viridiplantae; phylum Streptophyta; class Pinopsida; order Pinales; family Pinaceae; genus Pseudotsuga; species Pseudotsuga menziesii. The sequence continues at coordinate 55,734 of LPNX010305734.1, forward strand.
GTAGTATAGAGTATTTTATCTTAGTTAAACCACGTTTAAAGGTAAATCCTAAAAAATGGTACTTCATTGAAAAATTGTTTTCAAATTTTTTTTTTAAATTATTCAACATTGGTGAAAAATCTCTAGAGAAACCAACATTTCAATTTTCTAAGTAAGCTACAATAGGGTTTCGAGGTTTTCTTGGCTTTCAAGTGTCTATATGCGAGAATATATTGGGCAAGCCTATGAATATTTTTGCAATCAAAATCATACCACAAATTTCGTGGATCGTAATCGAGCAAACTGCAAAGATTAGAAACAAATTACTTGTAAAAAACAATGGGCTCTTTCCATAGGTCATGTGGTATTGTAAAAGCTTTAAAGTACAGCGCTAAGGTAAGTTGAATAAATTTTGTCATAAAAAAAAAGAAAAAAGGTAAGCTTCTTAATGTTTTGATGGAAATCATTCTAAGTGGAAAGATTATAAATGTTTTTTTAACTACATTTCATGATATTATATGTTACTATACCAACATCCTTTGAACTATTTATCAATTCACCATGGAGTTGTAAACTAAAATATCTATCACATTTTCTGTTGAGAAATAAACATTTCAAATTTAACAAAATAAAAGAGCTAATGTTAATAAAGACATTATTATCACCTTCACACTTTTACCCTCATTTTTATCAATTACAAAATATCTTTCATTATAATAAAGACATCAATTACAAAATATCTTTCATTATAATAAAGACATCAATTACAAAATATCTTTCATTATATAGAGACATTAAATATAGTAATAACAAATTGAGTGAGAGGTTATCACCTTCACACTTTTACTCTCATTCACACTTTTACCTTTATTTTTATCAATTATAAAACATCTTTTATTATAATAAAAGCATTAAATATACTCCTTTGGAGGCATGTTTTTTATATCCTTCAGAGTTAATTATTCATTTGACATATCATGTATTTTATATCCTTTACAGTGAATTATTCATTTGACATATCATGTAAAAGCACTTGGTAGTCTAACGACCAAAAAAAAATGAATGAAGATGAAAATCTTATTAAGATTGGTAAACCTTTTAACCAGATGTATATGAATAAAGTCAATTTCAAAAAATGATTTTTTAAATCACCTTTGATCATTTTTATTTCAAGACGAATGAAGATGGAAATCTTATTCAGACGTAAATAAATAAAGTAAATTTCAAAAATGATTTTTAAAATTACCTTGATCAGTTTTATTTGAGAACAAGAAATGTATAGAAGTTATTAACAACTAAAAATTAAAAAGCATGAATAAAAAATAGCAAACTACCGAGAGACATAGAAGTTATAGATTTCGAAAAATGATCCTGACCACTTTTATTTCAGAAAAAGAAATGTATAAAGTTATCAACAACTAAAAATAAAAATAAAAACATGAATAAAAAATAGAAGTTATTAACGGTTTTAAAAAAACATGAACCATGGTAACATTGGACTACTATGAAGATGTTCATCTTTAACCATGAAATTCAAAAGGTAATGATAGAGATTTTCAACATAGGTTATTATTAGCTCTTATCAAATCTGATTTGTAAGATTGTGAATTTAAAGAATCCATTGGCACATGAATGAATAGTGACACAATAAAGATGCATTCGAAAATAAAGATCTAAAACATACTTTGACACTTGTTTTCAAAGAACATACTTGACAAAATAGAAATAAATTCTCCAAAGAGTGAGCATGTTGTTGAAGACAAGGAAAACAAAGCCAAAAAAAGGCATAAATATTTATCTAGCAATGTATCAATAAGGGCTCTTTGGGTTTCGATTTGTAAGACAATGTAGCAAGACGTGGTAAGGAACGGATGTGGGAGAAAATGAGGGTGGAAAATTGAGTGCAAGGTGGTAGTTGAGGGCATAGGAAAGTAGCAGTTAATGGCATTGAAGACTCGGATTTGAGCTAGATTCGATATAGACCGAAACAACATGGAAAAGATTGCTAGTGAATGGGGTGGAATAAGAACAAGGAAGGGGGGGTTCTGGTGGACAAAAAAGGTGGAGGCTTTACGATCAGCAGAACGAGGTGAGAATGCCCCATATCGACCCATATCCCACGTCATGATTTGGGTGGATTCTTCACTAAATAATATGCAGTTTGACATGTTGAGCGATGAATTCTCTAAGAAGTCGCGACATCATGAGAAATGGAAGATTGTCATATTAGCATGCATGGCAGCCATCACCTGATTATGTTCGTCCCTCCAGTAACATAGGAGTCATTAGGGTAATGACTAGAGATTTTCATGATAGATATAGTTCGCCCTCATACAACATGCGGGGTAATAGGTCCCAAAAACATCCTATTGACATTCATCTTTTGGTGAAGCATAGATCACAGGGAGATGGAATTCATCACAAATTTGATTACTACAACACACGCAGTTCTCATGTTGATAAGGATATTTGTGTGATTGTCAATATATTTGGTTATAGATTTTTCCTTATCCCCAACCTCTTGCAACCAAACAATTTTACCGATATCCTCAAGCATTAAATCTATGCAATATGTAGCACAAGTCTAGAATATGGAGGGATTCCTAAGCTCGAAAAGTCTATTAGTAGCCAAATAATTAGTTGCATTTTGATAAAAATGTGCACATGTTCTCCTGCCTCCTAACAATTTCCTCCGTCATTCCACATATCAAATGGGCAGTCTTAACTTAGTTTGAGGCGTTCATTGATTTGAGAAACATCATGCCCTTTAAACAAGATATAGGGTATCCTATGCACATTCATCCATCACTCATTATGATGCATCATAATTATGCCCATGATGAATGATACACACCGAGTATAAGATTGACAACATCAATGGTTTCTAACAACAAATATGCTTTGAGGGTATCAAATGTAGGGGCTTTGAACCTGGACATACAACAACAATGAAATCAATCATATATTTTCAATATGGACATCTTCATGATAGATGGAATGTCTGAATAGTTCCAAAAATTAACAATGGCCTTCTTTGCTTGAACATGGACAATCTTTTTCCAACCTGTGTCAAGTTGGGCATTAGGTTGTGTGGGGGGTTAAAATATTTGTGTATATTTCCACCTTCACAATTCAAATTTTTAAGAATGGGAGGTTGTGTTTGGTGTTCACTTTGAGTTTAAGGCATTTGTGGAAAACTTGGACCCTACATTATGGATTTAACAAAGGGAGGTGAAAAATGGATATTAGAAGAAGATCTATCATCTCTAAGATTTGTATTTTTTTCATTTATTCTTTATTTATTTGATTTAATTCCATTGAGGGTATCAATGGCCAAGTTGGCGTAGTGTTTAACATCTTGGGTAGTGTGGTATTTGAATATAAAAATGTCACATTACAAGGATTTGGGAAAAGTTTACATAAAATCTTAGTGGATCTCGAAATCTTTTGGTAACTCCAAGTAAAGTCATTTTCCCTTGGCATTTTAATTGTTTTGATTTAATGTTTTGTTGTTGTTGTTTTGTGGGAAGGATGGTTGATAACAATTCTGCTTGTTTTATTCTTTGGTTAATTGTTGTCATAATATGGGAGAATGGACATCAAGGTAACAACCTACAAGTTAAGGACCAAGGTCATTGTCTTCTCTGGTTAAGGTTGGTAGTAACAAGATACAACCTTTAAAGCATTAGAACAAAAAGAAAAAAAAGAAAAAAACTTAAAAAAAGTTGTTATAACCTTAATTAACAAATATCTATGAGTAAAGGGGTAAAAATGGCCAATGCAACTACCTCCAAGGTTGAAAAGGAAATTGAAAGATACTTGTAACAATCACTTATTGATTAAATATTGAAATAAGCAAGTTATTTTGGTGCCCTAGATGTCATATTGTCTTCATAGATGACAAATGAGTGTCAACAGGTGACCTAGATGTGTTTCTGTTTCTTCCTTTCTGTCTATTTGTCCCTTGCAATCAATTTTACATAGAGGGAATTTTATGAAAGGGAAATTTTTAGAAAATCACAATTTAAGAGGGGGTTTATGGTTTTTTAGGGGAGTAATACTCATGTTCACTAAGCCAAACTTGATCAACCTCAATTTTGGCTCATCCAACTCAAAAAAAATTGTTGGGATGATCCAAGTCAATCTCATGACCTCTACGACACTAGATGTTATCACAAACAAAAAGAGGCATTAAAATTGAAGTAAAACCCCACAATAAAAGGAGAAGAAACAAAATTGAAGAAGTGCACTAGATCTATCCATTAATGCACTAAATAGAGAAATAACAAGTGCACAAGTGAGAGAAAAATAAACCAAGGAACAAGAGTGTGCAGCATAAGGTCTTGGTGTTTGTGGGCTTAAACACTTTATATTAGAGAGCCTTAGCTTGATGCTCAAAAATATGATTTACAAATGAAGGTTGAGTGATGTATTTATACCATTCAAGTGCATAGAGTCTCCTCTCGAGAGTCTTATGGGTACACTTCCCAAAAGCGTTATCAAGCTTACAAAGCAAAGTTGACTAAGTTAGCCTTAACCACACCTAGTAATGCGATAAAAGTGTAAAGTATGGCCTTATCCATGTTTACAAGTACATTAACAATACTCATATGAATAGTTCATGGCCACATGTATATATTGCACCAATCATTCTAGGATCTCTCTCAAAAGAACCAAGATAAAGTAACAAAGTTGTTTTTTAATTTCTCACCTTTTCACTCTTCTCATTTATTTTTATAAACACATGCCCAAACTCTAGATGAACTAAGAATTAGTTCAATGTGCATCCCTAAGTTATTTTTCAATTTCCATTTGAAGTGCAATAATTGAATGTTTGAGCAAGGAGAAAAACTTTTTGCAATGTACTATGATTGATTCTTGAAGACCACCACTGCTCAAAATCTTTATTGTGGCCCTTTCTATAGAAGGTATTTGAAATTTTATTTCGAATCTCACTAGAGGAAACTCAATTAGATGGTTGAGCAATGATATATTCTTTCTATAAGAGAAATCATTATTTTCCATCTGCAAAATAGATAGTCCCAGAGGGTCAACTTCCAAAGATCATGTATCCCCAATACTTCTAAGAACCTTCATTGTGACTCCATTTTGAAAATCTCTTGAAATTTTATTTCAAATGAAAGATGTTTCCCAACAATTTGAGATATATATCTCAAGATAATGATGTTAAAACCTGCAAACCTGTTTTTCTTGCCAAAATCATTGCAGTAGTCATGCACATATTCCACAAAGATCACTAGGCAATTGATCAAAGTTTTAACACCATGTTAAGAGTGGTTGGGCATAATTTATTATCTATGATAAAAACATACAAAACCCGAGCACTAATCGTCATCACAAGTAGAAAGATAACCAACACATAAAATTTCCCAACACAACAAACACTCCTTCAAATAATAGCATTAATGATATAGTTCTCAATCATCAAGAGAAGTGTAGATGTTGCTTAGGCCTCTTTATAAATAAGGTGTTAGGTTCATTTATGATGTCGACCTTAACCCAAGGTATGGTACAATAGATGACCACTAAAGAATGTATAACAAATGACATGCAAGGGCCATTAGGACCACAATTGAAATTTGGCCAACATATGTCCAGCAAAAATTGATTAAACAACACTTGAAAAGAATCGAAGGGTAGGAATTTAGCCTACAAATGATTGGGCATATTTACCTAAAATATGATTTTCTCCTTACATTTATTCACCCGATTCTTCTTTAAGTAATCCCCCATAAGCATGCATCCAATTTCACATCCACCATAGTCTACTTAAGTATCTTATGGTTTTCTTTGGTTATATTCTCCATTCAATATCCTATGGTTGTCTTTAGTTATATTGTCTATGTCAAATAATTGATCAAGATTGTGAACCACAAATATTAATGCATTCCAATTAAGATCTCCTTGAAACTCCAATACTTCATTGATTCAAGCTCCTTGTTATTATATTGTTTCTACAAGCTTCTTCATTGGATCAAATGCCCCAATCTAAATGGAGTGAACACTCACACCATATTTAGAATCATCTAAAGCCTTAATCTCCTCTTTATAGCTTCTAACCTTCAATAAAGCTCATAATCCATTTACGTTCTACCTCTAATAGGTTGCCTTACTCCTCTTCTCCAAGCAAGAGTGACTCCTCTCTCAACCATACTCATTGCTATGAGAACAAATTGATGTAGCAATAACTAAGAATGCACTATCGTTTTCTACCAAAGAACTTTGCCTCATTTACAACTTGCAATACCCTGCAACAAACAACTACTTTGTAAAAACTAGATTTGTCAAGGCGAGGAAAATATGATGGTACAAGGCAAAGGAAACTAAAAGATTTGACATCTCTTCCTTTCAAATCTGATTCGTTATCAAAAGGAGATTAAAAAGGGAAGAAAAAAAAACTCCACTAAATAACTCCCCAATATAAATGCACTACATCCTAAAAGCATTACATAACAAGAAAGGATATTTTCAACTAAGATAAATGGTACTACAAGATAAACAAACAAGCAAAATTTATGAATGTTACACGTTTCAACGGTATATCATCGATAAGTCAATAGATACAAGTTAAACCCTTTGGTGATATTATTGCAATATTTTCCTTTATATAAACGATCGCAATAATTTCAATAATTATGACCTTGCTCATGACAATTTTTCTTTATAACCAGATTATTGGTCTTTCAACCCTCATTTTGTAAAAGTGAGTCAAAGGCTTGAACTCTAAGGATACTGTGACCATTTTTCATCTAGCAAACTAAGGAAAATCCATTGTTTTGATTGCCATCAACAAGCAATTATGGAGACAATATCCTATCAAGTCTTAATATTTATGACTCATCATATTTTAGTGTCGATGTTTGATGTACTACATCACATCATATACATATTATATACCATTTTTGTTTTCATATTTATGTAGCAATGTGTTTGTTTGATGTTACTGTTGATTTACATGTTTAAAAACTTGAAAAACAAATATTATTTTTGTTTTTTCTAAGTTTCCAAATAATTTGCAATATTTTCCCAATATTGCTGATAAGTTATATTTTGGACCCTTCACAATAAATTCGTCTACAAGATAAACGTAACATTGGAATTTATCCACTTGAGACTTGCATCAATGTTAGAATGTTGCATTAGAGTGTATTCAATCTTCTTGATCCACTTTTTTCAAGAATATTTTGAGTTGATAGAAGTGGTTCTAGAGCATGCTGAATTATAAACCTGAAAAATTTTAACCAAGAGAGGCTGAAGCACTTTGTACCACGTATAAAAAAGATATGCATGGCAGATCAGGAAAAAATATATGCCGCAGTGAAAGAACCAAATCAGAAACCAATAAAGATTTTGTAAAGGTAATGTCCTAACTCCTTTCAACCTCTGCATGTACAATCTGCTCACTAAACAATGGTGTCAACTACATCACATGAAATGATAGGTCGTACTATGAAAAAAAAAATTCCCATTGCCCCACAAGTATCATCATTTTACCTAGCAAATATTTGTTACAGGAATAGATGTTGGTTAAAAAGGAACAGTTGTCACGTCAGTACAGTTCTCAAGGCTATGAAGATTTACTATGGAATATTTAAAGACATGATAAGGGGGAGGTTTAGAAGATAACAAAAGTGCCAGAAACAAGGTAATAAGGGTTACAAGAAGAAGAAAAATGAAAAGACAACTAAATATTTGCAATCACAGAGATATTAACAACACAAAATTGAGTTTTAAGAAACGACGATTTGGACTTCAAACATTAAAATTTAAGAAATATATATTTACTAAATTAAAAACTATGTTAGAACCTAAAAGTATACAAATTGAATAGTCCATTCGATTCATAAAATACATGGGGAACGATTCCAGGATAAAATCCAATAGGTATGTATTGGTAAATGTCTGAAAATTTTGAATATGAGAACATACTGCACCGCTACGTCAGCTAAGGAAAAATAACAGTGCATAGAAACATAAACTAATCTGCTACTGCTTCCAATTAAATGCTACGCACTCTAAGCTCCATTCATACTCTCACATAAAAATACCTCATTTAGATGGAAGCTTACAGAGTATGCTGATCTCTTTTTTGGGGCTTTGGTTTGCAGAAGTTTATATAGAGGGCATCTTTGTTTTGGACTTGTGTTGATTTTTTATGATGGACTTTGCGGAACATTCTAGTTCTCTCATTGCATGAATGTAAATGGACATTTTCAGGTGACCTTACATGAAATGGCCAAGCCCTAGCCAACACAAACCCTCAATAAGCTATTTACAGACATATAAACCACAACTACAAAGGCTTCATAATACAAGATGAGATGCTCATGACATTTGTTATAACTAGATATTGTTCTTTGCTTATCTGTTCTTTTTGTCCTAATTTTCAACTGTTGGTTTAAAATGATTTTACATTTTATGTTGATTTTAAGAACTTTTGACAATAAGTAATTTTTGTTGGATTTAATGCTTTTAATGGTTAAATTATTTCATTATTTTACTTTTAAGGTTTGTCTTTTGGGCTTATTAGTTAATATGTACATCTTTAATCTTTCAAAAATTTATAATAAAAGTTTATTCCAAGTTTGATTTATAATCTAACCCTCATTTTTGAGTCCTTTGTTAAATATTTTCTTGAAGAGATTCTTGTAGCAGCTTTGTTTTTCCTGTTTTTGTCATTATCATTGAGAGCATATTACGAGGTGATGGAAACTAATTCTGGAAAAACAAAATATTTTTTTGTCCAAAACAAACTTGTGCACAAAATCCTCTCTCCATTTTGCAACATCTATTATTGTTTGAGATATTCGAATTCATCTTTGTGGCCTATTTTCAGGGTTTGAATTATTTAATAATTTCTTGTTTTAGCCACAAATTTCCAACACGTATTTCGATCAATTTAAGGGGAATTTTTAAAAACAAATAGAGTTTTTTGTTCATAACATACTCATGTAAAACAACCTCTCTCATTTTTTGCACAGGTGTCCAGGATCGAGAGATATGAAGGCGTCTTTGAGACCCAAATTTTCAGAAATTTGCCAAATTTCTCCAAATTCGATTTGTTATTTTTGGGTTAATTTTCTTTAAAGATTTTGAGTTATCATGTAACTAATTGTCTTCAAATATTTTGAGTTAGTATGTAACTAATTGATGTATCTGTTTCAAATTTCGACCTAGAAGGTAGTTATGGAACTACTTTACCCTTGTAATGATAAAATGAAGACAAACATACAGTTTTGGGGGAGATTTTTCATTCAAGGAGAGGCTTTTGGAGCTTTGATTTCTCAAGATAACATTTATAACTCTTATGTAAGTGGATGACTGTTATTGATTATATATAAACTGATAAGCCCTTTTACGTGTCATGCTTTTTTCATTTCTGATATGGTTGAATACTCGGTCTACAATTTCATTTCTTGTTTAAAGGTTTATTCATGTAAATGCTTGTAGTATGTGGGTGGAATTGGTATTTCGTGTGTAATATTTATGGCTTATTGGGATGTGTTTGATCCCCAGTTTATCCAACTTGCATGATTCAGTTCTGTATTAGCTTGTGGATGTTTATTTCCTCTTTGCTGATGAAGTTTTTAAAACCAAAACCCTAAAAACCTATTTTACTTAGTTTTATTTTATGAGATTGTGTTGGCTTGTTCTTTAGTAGTCTGAGAACAATTTTTGGCACTAACATCTTTGGCGCCGTTGCTAGGAATGAAGCTAAGTATATCTTCCTTGGGATATCATTATTCATCTAATTTTGAGAGGTCAACAAAGTCATAAAATCTTTTAGACTACATTTTTTCACCGACGACTCCACGATTAAAGATTCCACTGCAAGGAGAATTTTGTGGATAGAAAAATGAAGAAGCCAAGTGGAAAGACTGGGTATCAGCTTGTTACTTTCCTCCATGAGATTTTGTTCTTATTCATCAGTTCTTTCATGTCTTTCACATTGCATGTCAAAAGAATAATTTTTTGTTTTGTCTATTCCGATGATTATAAACCTTCAGGTACATATCCCTCTTTGGAAGAAGAAAGTTTGCATTCTTCTTGTTTTATTGATGTTGATCATATTCCTTAATTTGAAATACATGTGCAACATGATATACATATACCCATATCTATTGAACTTGATTATTCTGGTCATCTTGTAGAGAATAAAGATGATCTATTACCTTCTACCATCACTGCTAGAACTTGCGAATAGCTTGTTGAACCTCATTTTCAACTCACAGATTTTCAGTCTAGACTCATACAGAAGATATTTAAACCTCTTAAGCTGCCATCTCTCTTATATCCTTACCCTTCCTACTTTGTTGAATATCTTCCCCATTTTACTGGAAAAGACCATACTACAACAGAGAAGCATTTACGATCTTTTCATAATTTCATTGATAATTTTGAAATCGTCCATGAGGATGTTGTCATGAGGTTATTTTTGAAATCCTTTGTTGGAGATGTTGGGTTTTGGTTCTGAAATTTAAAAGCTGATTCAATTGGATCGTGGGAAGAGTTACATGATGTCTTTTTGAAGTATTGGGGTAAGAATAAATCTTATGATCAATTTCTTTCTGAATTTTATAGTTTGAAAAGGGAGAATGATGAGCCAATTACTAAATTTAATTGAAGGTTTCAAATTTTTTATGTTAGTATGCCTACGGAGATCAGACCTTCAGAAAAAACTTGCTATAGTATATTATGTTATGGCTCAACATTTAGATCTTGTCTTTTTCCAATTAGAAAGGAAATCATCATCTTTAAGACAATTGTTTGAGGATGCAAAATGAGTGGAGGAGACCATCTGAGCTTGCAAAATGCTTTGAGATCAGGCTCATGTTGAAGATATATAAGCTTATGAACAGGAAGAAGAATGTAGGTATCATTCAGATTTAAGAAAATTTTCTTCATCATTTTCAGATTTTCATATGAACAAGGATATAAATGATGCTTGTGTTGATTCTTCATATTAGTTTGTTGACTTTTTCGATGATAATATACTTTCAATGGATTATAGTAGAAATTTCCTAGTTCTTGCTACGAGCTTATCATGTTATGAAGAAGAAATTGCTTCTCTTCAACCTCTTAATATTGATATAAGAAGTAAGCTGTCGTTCTTGACTTATGGTCACTTTTAGAATTTTATTTGTTCAAGTTTTGATCAAGGGTTTTATTTAAAGGTCGAGAAGCAGTTTGAAGAGCCCTTGGTTTCCATTCTTGAGCCAAAGTTTAAAAAGAACAGCAATGGAGAGGAAGAGAATGCTTCACTTTATGATGAATATAATGAAGACATTGAAGTTTTAAATGAGAAATTTCATGATCCCATGGCTTCTTGGATGGAGTTGTATTTTTCAAAGGTTTCTAATGCTCCAGCTTTTGGCATACTTCCTATTCCCAGTCATAAGTATCAGCTGCCTACAGACTCTTTATTGCATTTATCACACCTTTTGTGGGTTTTCTCAAACAGTAGCATGCATGGAATTGTGATTCTCAGACAAATGGTTTCTTGGCTTCACTAGAAGTATGATTACACTTGATTGGGTTGTTTCCTCTGATTAGAAGTAGGAGTAAATAACAAAATAAGATCGTTATACGAGCATGTAAATTCTTTTCAGTATGCTGGTTTGTAGTAGTATTTTGTCATTTTAGAGGTATGTGTTCAGAGTTTGAGAAAGTTGCACAGAATTGGTAAATGACTCCATCGCCCAATGAATAAGGCACGAGATCTACAGGTTCTTGAAGCCTCACAAGGAGGATTTCATCCCATAGCAAGAGCCAGATGTTATAACTAGATCTTGTTCTTAGTTTATTTGTTCTTTTTGTTTTGATTTTCAACCGTTGGATTAAAATGATTTTACATTTTATGTTGATTTTAAGAACTTTTGACAATAAGTAATTTTTGTTGGATTTAATGCTTTTAATGGTTGAATTATTTCATTAATTTAGTTTTAAGGTTTGTCTTTTGGGATTATTAGTTAATATGTATATCTTTAAGGTTTCAAAAAATTATAATAAAATTTTATTCCAAGTTTTATTTATAATCTAACCCTCATTTTTTAGTTCTTTGTCAAATATTTTCATGAGGAGATTCTTGTAGCAACTCTGTTTTTCCTGTTTTTGTCATTATCATTGGAAGCAAATTACGAGGTGATGGAAACGAATTATGGAAAACCAAAAGAGGTTTTTGTCCACAACAGACTCATGCACAAAACCCTCTCTCAGATTTGCAGCAGCTATTATTATTTGAGATATTTGAATTCATTTTTGTGGCATATTTTCAAGGTTTGAATTATTTAATAATTTCCTGTTTTAGTCACAAATTTTCAGCATGTATTTCGATTAATTTAAGGGGAATTTTTAAAACCAAAGAGAGGTTTTTGTTCATAACATACTCATATAAAACAACATCTCTCATGTTTTACACAACTATCCAAGATCGAGAGATATGAAGGCGTCTTTGAGACCCAAATTTTCAGAAATTCGCCAAATTTCCCCAAATTCGATTTGTTATTTTTGGGTTAATTGTCTTTAAAGATTTTGAGTTATCATGTAACTAATTGATGTAACTGTTTCAAATTTTGACCTAGAATTTATTTATGGAACTACTTTACCTTTGTAATGATAAAAGGAAGACAAGCATATAGTTTTGGGGGGGATTTTTCACTCAAGGAGAGGCTTTTGGAGCTTTGATTTCTCAAGCTAGCATTTATAAATCTTATGTAAGTGGATGACTGTTATTGATTATATATAAATTGATAAGCCATTTTACCTTTCATTCTTTTTTCATTTCTGATCTGGTTGATTGCTCAGTCTACAATTTCATTTCTTGTTTAAAGGTTTATTCATGTAAATGCTTGTAGCCTGTGGGTGAAATTGGTGTTTCATGTGTAACATTTATGGCTTATTGGGATGTGTTTGATCCCCAGTTTATCCAACTTGCATGATTCATTTTTGTATTAGCTTGTGGATGTTTATTTCCTCCTTGTTGATGAAGTTTTTAAAACCAAAACCACAAACCAAAACCCTAAAAACCTATTTTACTTAGTTTTATTTTATGAGATTGTGTTGGCTTGTTCTTTAGTAGTCTGAGAACAATTTCTGGCACTAACAATAGCAATGCAAACTAGAATCCTTGTAAAAGGGGCAAAAAGCATAGACTTAGCTGAAATATTTTCATTTGGACTATTTTATTTTTATGTTTTCCATTTTAGGTTACAGATAATAAGCTACATCCAAGGAATGCATTTAAAAGGTTATATGTATAATGGAAACAATCAAATTATAGAACATTTTGAAAGGCATTCTGAAAGTAAACTTTTTGTATCTAGCACAACCAGGGACAACCTCTTTTGAAGGTTGTGGTGCTTCCTTTTAGAAAGGTGTTTGAGTAATGCAATGCAATGGAAGACATGTCAATCCAGCCAAGATAGCATGGGTTGTCCAACATAAAGGGAGTAAATGCCCTTCCAAACCCGACAATGTTCAAGGGCTGCACATGACTTGGAAGCTCTGCAAGGACCACTGATAGTTTTCAATCAACTTATGGTTAGCATTAGCAACATGGATGATTTTAAGGAACCATACTTATTTAAAAGTGTATAAATGTTGGCGAATATTACCAATTCTTAAAACACCAACTATAAAATGATTGGCGATATTTTTCAAAAAATATTTTAATTTCTAAGGATTTTATATCGTTTATATAATAATTTGGCGATTTTTAGGGTGAACAAATTTTACCCCATCAAAATTGGGCGAAATAGGGCTTAAAAAATGCAAAATGGAGAATCTTTTTTGGGAGAAAAACATTGAAAAATAGCCCACTAGGCTAAAATTCACCCCTAAAATTATCCATGATTAGCAAATAGCCTTGAAACGATGAAAGCTACATTTTTTCTCTGCATCTATTCAATTGTGTATGTTTCAAAGCATTATCTTCATTACAATGAAAAAATTGAAAATGTACAGTAAATTTTATATGAGGAAAGATGAATGTACACTAAATTTTATATATATTTGGATCACCAAAAAATGTCGAGCATAAATTGGGTATATAAATGGCAATAAAGAGGTAGTAGCTATTGTAGTTGTAAAGCAAGCTTATCATGGAATATGGCCAAAGAATCCAAAATAAATCAAATTTATCATCCTTCTTATAGATATTAAAATTACTAAAGGTTTTTCATTCTATCGAGTAGTAATGTGTCAATTGTGCTGTAATCAATCAAACATAATCCGACAGCTTCTCAATCAGCAATTTCTTATACTTGAGATAACCTGGAGTCTACAATTCATGAAAACGTCTGATTCTCCAATCCTATTATTCAAAACCAGACAAATCTAATTATGCATACAATACCAAGAAGGAAACAAATTTAATCATGCATCAGTGTAATAAGTCTCATATCCATACAATATTTCTATCTTCCCCAAGTAATTAAACCAGTTCCTTTCAAGGAAGAACAGTTAAACCATCTTCCCTAAGTAACTAAACCATTTCCTTTCAATTAAGAACCATTACCATTGCACTCCTTGAGTTGTGCCATAAGCTGACCAGGAGTACTACAACTCATTGGCTCTTCGATAACTCCTATCAATTATATACCTGCAGTCTACACTGTTGGGGGCACGAAGCGGGAGTGGGAAGCGGGAAGTTGGAGCGAAGCGAAAAGTGAAATTTTCAAAAGCTTTCAAAGTGGGAGCGTTTTTGGGAGCGTATTTTATATAATATATATATTTATATATTTTGATGCATAAATGTCAACAAAACCATGTAGAATGCTGAATTAGTTTCAAAATGCATAAAAAGATGGATTAAACTAGTTACTATATAACATCAATCATCTAAGATTCTAGTAGTTATAATTTCATAACTTATGTAATTATCATCAAATGATCAATCATCAACCATTTTCTATTTTTCAATATATAAAATTTGTCTTTACACATGACTCGTCAAAGTTTCAAAGTCATATCTCTTGTAACAAAAGTTACCAAACTATAATAGACAACATCAAATGATCAACCATGAAATGAAATTATTCACGAAGAAGGTACTAATGAGTAATGATCAATGTTTATAACTTATAGCATTGTCATCAAATGATCAATCATCAACCATAACATCAACCATTTTCAATTTTTCAATATATGACATTTGTCTTGACTCATGACTGATCAAAGTTTCAAACTTATCTCTTGTAACAAAAGTTATTAAACTATAACAAACAACATCAAATGATCAACCATGAAATGAAATGATTCATGAAGCACGTACTAATAAGTAATGACTAAAGTTCAAAACTTCACAGTTTCAAACAATTATAATATGCTATTATGTAGTCAATCGTGCAAATTTTCAAGCAATGAAATTCAAAGGTAGGTTCAAGTTACATATAATGTTTTCAAAAAATTTAATAGAGTCATAGTCACCATATAAATATTAAACTTAAAGAGTCAATAGTTACAAATTGCAAAATAATGAAAAACGAGAAAAAGACAAGCACTAATATTTCCTCTTGCCATGGGAAACTTCTAATTTATTTTCCCGTGATCTATGAGCATTGCTAGCCCCCTCATCCTGAGTAGGTGGAAGTGGTTGTGAACCACATACAATAGCTACACGACCCCCACGAGAGGATGGAGGTTGTGAAATGGAGGAAAAACTGGTATAGGTGGGATAGGTTGAACACTGCTACTAGAGGGGGGGGGGGGGCATCTATGTTTTTTGTTGTTGTTACATGGTCACCATCATCATCACCCAAAATTTTAGCTTCCAAGCACTCTAAAACTGTGGCTCCATTCTCCAATTTGTTCTTCTCCGGGTTTTTGTCGCAACTGAGATATGCTTTATCATTTTTGGCATCTTCAAAATAATGAGACAACAAACTCAAGTTGTAGTGTACAAAAACCAATATTTTTGCTCGATTTTCATTAAGGTTGTTTCTTTTCACACTGTGGATGAATCTATAGGTGCTCCAACACCTCTCTCCAGAAGAACTATTGACCACCTATGAAAACACTTTGACGGCTAATTTATACAAGTGTGTGGTAGCAATGCCATGCACGTTCCACCACTCGATAGGAACCAATTTCTCTCAATATTTGTTTGCATACAAACTAGCGAACACCCCATGTTGCTAAGGTATTTTCTCAATTCAGCACGCAATATGGCACTCTCCTCTTCATCGGGGACCAACTTGTCTATAGCTTGTATGTACCCAGCTTGTACCTCTGAAACTGTGTGGGGTTTTCTCCTGAACCCAACCCCAGGTGCTGGTTTGGCCAACCAAGATGGAGAATAATATTTTGGTGTAAGGACATAGGCTAAGGCATGGAATGGAACATTAAGTTTATCCCACCTGTTGACCACATGCTTTTGAATATGCTCATACAAGATGGCATCTTTTGGCTCAACAATATCTTTTATTTGGCCTAGCATTGTATCCATTTTCTCATACACCTCCCCAATTATCAATTGATCGGTATCTACAAACCGAATCATGTTATAAATGGGCTTAGTGAATTGCAACACATACCTGACACTCACCCAAAACTGAACATCAAGAACAATGTCCCCCACCTCTTGAAATTCATGCCTCTCAGATGGGGATGTATCCCTGTATTTCAAAACCTGCCATGAATCACTTGATACCATGCTAGCCAATGCCTCCCTTACCTTCAAAAGGCGCTTGAAGGTAAGGTAATATCTACCAAATCTAGTCTTTGCAAGCTTCAAAAGATCTAGCCTTGAGTGACTGTGGAAAATGTGATGGGCATTACTATGATTGGTAATAAATCTTATCATGCTCTTTCCTTTCTTGTACAATGAGCCAATCCATTTATAATAATTATCCTTCATCTTAATAATGTCATGAATCAAAAGGTTCAATGTGTGAACCAAACACTGAGACCAAAATATGTTGGGGTATCTATCCTCAATGATTGCTCCTGCTAATTTACAATTAGCAGCATTATCGGTAATGACTTGGATGACATTGTATGGCCCAATAGATTCAATTGTTTTAATTAAGGCTTCTACAAATTTGATGTCGATCTTGAACCGATCCAAGTAGTCATGGGATGAAAGGAAGACTACACCACTGACGGACACCCCAAGAATATTTATCAATGGCTTTCCCTTTACATTTGTCCAATCATCAGATACAATTGATACACCATATTCATTCCAAGAATTTGTCAAGTCCAACGGTTCTATCTTTGTCATACCAGGGGCTCCTGTATCCTGCAGGGGCACTTCGGATGGCTTCAACCATTTCACGCCAATAGGGTGATTGAAGAACATTCAATGGTATGCCACATGCATAGAGAAATCAAAACACTTTTGCACACACACACACACACACAAACACACACACACATATATATATATATATTTTAAATTATATATATTAAAAATATGTACATATATAGATCCATTTTTTTTTAGAAAAATAGAACATTTACACATATTCAATAGAGATTACAAATTAGAAATTAGAATCAATACACATTACACATTCTATCATTCACAAATCACAATGAGACACAAAGATGATAGCTCAAGATGTCGAAACCATATTTCTCATTTAAAAAATATAAAGCTCTCTTTATATTAATCTGTAATTTATATTGATGTATATATGCACACTAACACATTGATAAACTAGTGATTCTAGTGATTTAAAATGTATATCATATATAAATTATATAAATTATAATAATAAACTTATATTTTTTTCAAATATCTCTTATTAATTTATAATATATATAATAAAATTTGCATATCAAATTATGCGTGAATGGAACAAAACATGTAATATGAATAAATATAAACTAAGAGTCTCGGATAGGGGAAGATAAATGCAGTCCAGAATGAATAAAAAAGATTCTCTCCCGAGGAAATGTGAACTGAGTTTGTTCAACCGCTGCCCTGTGCAAATCTTGCTAGAGGAGATCTGGACCGAGTTGTTCAACCAGTCCATAAAAGTCAGTGCTCAACCTATGCGTTACTCTTGAGTGGTTACCTTGTCAGATAGATACAAACTAGGAGTCTAGGACCCAAGAAGAGAAAAGCATTACAAAAGAAATAAAAAAGATTCTCGCCTCAAGCTTGAAATATGTCGAACCCAAATGATATTGGGGCACAACCTCAACACTTGTCTGACACATGTTTGTTTGTGTCCCGAATCCAAGACACACAAAAAAATGTGTCGAGGTCGTGTTTGTGTCTGACACGACCACATGGGACACAAGAGGGTATATGGACGTGTCCGGTGACTTAGTGGGAAACCCAATAGGGAGAAAACCCAACAACATTGGTCAAGAATGTCTTTCCAACAAAAAGAGTACAACAATCATAACATGAATAACCCTAATTCACAAGAGCATCTCAAACATCAGCAACTACATAGAGTGAACCCAGTGGCATAGAGGGTGTACACTTCTTTACAAGAAACCCTAGCAAGAGGGTGAATTTCTAGAGATGATAAGTTAGCCAAAAAAAATTCTCTCTTATCTTTCACTATGCCTAGATAAAATTGCGCACTAGAGAGAAAGGATGATGTGTTGTTGTTATGTGTCAAAATGAAATGTTTAGATGCTTATTTATACACTTCAAATCACTTGAATTTCACTTCTATGCCAACTAGCACTTTTTATCTTCACTTTTCATTTTATCTTCAAGGCATACTTACTAGTTTGACTACTTCATTGTTAATTCACTTGTTGACCATTTATTATTGGATTTTCCATCTTTCTTAGAAAAAGTTCTTCAAGATGATGATGCTATTCTTCTCCCCATATGCCATTCTATTCATACATAGAGTTTTAATGTTGAATAGACCCACTAAGAAGTCCTAAATCTTGTCAATTCAACAATAGTTCTCTATCATAGAATAGATTACTTCGAGCTCCATTCATAATGAATGTTTGCCCGATGTTGCATACTAGAGAAAATATCAACCCTCCCTCTCTCAGTGAGGGAGACATTATGCATCATGACGAGCATTACACTTGGTGAGAATGTCCTTATCTAGAGTCACATACTCCCAACCAAATCACAGACTGTGACAGCACCTCAAGTTTTCTTCACTTAGAGATGGCCTAAGTAAGACTACGCCAGGGCCATTTACCACTAACCATGTGCACATGGTCATTTCCTGTGAGTGAATGTATCATTCTCCACTAGCCAAATCACATGGTCCGGTGGTAGTCTACTAGCCAAATCATATGGCCATGTAGTACTCCACTAACCATAATACACGGTCCTATGGTAGTCCACTAGCCAAATCCATGATCCTGAGGTACTCCACTGACACATGGGCCATTTCCCATGGTAGAACATCTGCCCAATCTTGTAGATCCATCCATCACTAGCCAACTCACATGGTCTCATGGTATTCCACTAGCCAAATCAAATGGCACTGTGGTACTCCACTAACCAATACATGGCCATTTCTCGTAAATGGAAGTCACCCATTGCTGCCATTGTATGGAGCCATCCATCACTAGTCAAATACATGACCTCATGAGTGGAAGTCACCAAAGGCTGTAGGGCCATTCACCACTAGCATAGCCCCATGAGTGAATGTTTACCCCATACTGCTCATCTGTATGTCTAGTCCATTTACCACTAGCACAGTCTTGTGAGTGAATACCACATACTGCTCATCCATCTCTCATGAATATCTATCACTTGTCTTTAGAGTTATCAACACTCTATCTGAGCCATTCACATCTAGACATATGACACGGGATGTGAAGGTGAATGTATGTCTAATGCCTTCTCATCTGTGGATATATATATATTGGATCTTTGTCATGTCTCAAATGAAGTGATATTTGATATCCAGCTCAAATAGTCATGTGACATTGGTTGCAATATACTCTACGTTTGTTGTACTAAGTGCCACAGAAGATTTCTTCCCGCTAATCTAGGATATCATAAATGATCCAAGATGAAGGTGTTATTTCTATCCAGTGCACTCCACCCAACCATAATTTGTATATGTTTGTAGCTTCATTTCATCACCTAAGACATCTCTCACACTATATCCAACAATACCACAAAGGTACCTGAAGAAATGCTTTGCCACAACCCAATGAAAGAGTCTCAACTCAACCATAAACTAACTCAACGTACTCACTACAAAGAAAAAATATCATGAAGGCTCTAATAAACTTCATGTACATCACCAAATCTTAATCTGATGTGGAATCACTTAGCTTCTCCAAATATGCACATCATGGGATCCATCGGATCTAAATCTGAAGCAGAATCGCTTAGCTTCTCCAGATCTGCCTCCATAGGTATAGCCATAGAGTTGCATTCCATCATACTGAATATCTCAGGATCTCAACTGTGTACTCCCCCTGATTGAGGAAGATCTTGGGGCACTTCCTTCACCATCAAAAACTTGTGCTACAACTCTTCCCTCTATGTGGGAGCACTCTACTCCCTTTGCACCTGAGTATCCTGTTCCGTCTACATCTGGACACTTTGCATCTAAGTATCATACACTCACTGCATCTAGACACTCTGCATCTAAGTATCATGCACTGAAGCAACCTGTTGTCTTTTGCGTTGTTGATCCCTATGTATTTGTATATGTCATCTCCTGACATGCAAGTCTATTCCCACATAGAACTGTAATGTTGATTTGATCATACTCTAAGAACTCTCGGACACTTCTTAGAGCCCATGTCAAATTCAGCATTAGACTAGACTTCGTCTATTTCATAAGGACATGAGATCCCCTATCAAATAAACATGTCAACTCACTCTAATCAGAATAGATAACTCCATCATGGAGCACTCCCACATAGATTATGCAACGTGACCTCTAGCTTTATCCACTCTTAATAAATACACATGACTAGTCAATGCTAAGCATCTCCAGCCTCATACACACTTAGTCATTACACATGACTAATCAAGGCTACAAACTTCGTCCTCTTCTTCCTTCACATATGGGTGTATGTTGGTCAACCAAATATCCTTTCAGACTTCACTCCTATGAGTGTCTCTCAAGAGTCTTGTTCCCCAATATCTGGTGAGGACACTTGATTTGAGCATAACTGTCATATTGGATTCATCTTCCCATAAAAACACAGGTAGATCTTAATCACAAATCTTCATTTCCACAATAATGTACCTATTTTGTAACACGTGACAAAAATGTCCACAAGAGTTAACCAATACCAATCAAACAATTATGCTATTGATCAACAAATATCAATTCAATTTAAGTAAATAAAATTTATTGCACAAAGCATTAAATACTTATATTTGCTTGTTTTGTTGACTCCTTCTTGATCCATGCCTTCGTGTAGAAATCATCAAAGTCCTCAAAGCTTTAATCTTATTCTTCATCAAGTCCTCAACAACTGGAACGTGTTGAATTCTTCATCCTTTGTCTTCATGTTTTATGGAGGTAACCATACATAGTACACAAATACATGCAAGGATGCCACTATCATCGGTCTGCATGTGTCTGAATGCACTAGATCCAAGATCCCCTTGGACCAACTATCACTGCTTTAAAAAATGGTCCTTAAACCAATCGCAAATTTGTCTTTTAACAAACACTTCAGATGTGTCTGTTACATCACTATCAGAACCATAAATCTGTGCTTGAACTTCACACAAAATAAACCCCCCTTTCATTATCTCCAAGTACGCAATTTTTGGACTTGCGTTTTCGGACCCTATTTTTCTGGGCCTACTTTTTTGGACCCTAATTTTTTGGCTCTATTTTCAAACCTTATTTTTCCAGTTGTGTTTTTTCGGACCTAATTTTTTGGGCCATTTTTTGGACCCTAATTTTCTAGGCCTATTTTTCTACCCTATTTTATTGGGACTAATTTTTTGGGGCCTTACTTTTTTGGACCCTACTTTTTCGGACATCCAAAACACTAATTTCAAGTCCAATTTGTGGTCAAAAGTGTCCAAACTTGGAAACCCTAGTTTTCAGACATAGGAAGAAACTATTGCAGTGGCTTCTTTCAATACTACTTCGATACCATGTTGAATTTTATAACTTAGCAGTACAATTTTCAGATCTTGATAATTATGTCCTAATGATTATCGTCCCCCTTTTATCATTGCATAATTGTACACTGAAAATTTCAACTTGCAGAAAAAATAAAACAAGGATAATTAAAAGATAACCATGCACACAAGACACAAGAGTTTTTATCCTGGGAAACCCAATGACTTTTCTTAAGAATATCTTTCCAATAATAATACTACAACAATCATAACTGAAGAACCCTAATTCACAAGGGCATGTCCAACATCACCAGCTACATAGAGCAAACCTAGTGGCATAGAGGGTGTGCACTTCTTCACAAGAAGCCCTAGAAAGAGGGTGAACTTCTAAAGACGATAAGTAACCCCAAAATTTTTCTCCTTGATATTTCACTATGCCTAGCTAAAATTGCACACTAGAGAGAAAGGATGATGTGTTGTTGCCTATGCTGCGTGGGAGTGCCCTCCACCCCCTCGCTTCCACTCCCGAAGCTTGCTTCCTTAGAAAGCTCGATCCCAAAGTGCTCCCAATTTTGAGAGCACACTCCCAAAGAAATCCCTTCCTTTCCTACACTAAAAGCTCCTATACTAGGTTAATCATTTGATGACAATGTTATGGTACCTCCCTTCTTTGCCAAGCTCCTATAAAAGTTTTTATGGTTGATCATTTGATCATAATGCTATAAGTTATAACAAATAGATTATTAATGTTATATGGTTTAATCCATGTATTCTATAGATAATTCAACATCCTACATGTTTTTTAGATATAAATCCATCAAAATATATTAAAATATATACTATACAAAAAAACACTCCCAAAACGGGAGCTTTTGGAAATTTTGCTTTTCGCTCCGCTCCCACTCCTCGCTTCCAATAGCATAGGTTGTTGCTATGTGTCAAATTGAAATGTTTAGCTGCTTATTTATACACTTTAAATCACTTGAATTTCACTTTTGGGACAACATATACTTTTTATCTTCGCTTTACATTTTATCTTCAAGGATGACTTACCAATTTTCCCACTTCATTGTTAATTCACTTGTTGACCATTTATTATTGTATTTTCCGTCTTTATTAAAAAGTTCTTAACGATGATGATGTTATTCTTCTCCCAGTATGTTTGTCTATTCATACATAGAGTTCTAATGTTGAATAGACCCACTAAGAAGTCCCAGACACTTCTTAGATCTTGTCAATTCAACAATAGTCCTCTATCATAGAATAGATTACTCCGGGCCCCATTCATAATGAATGTCTACCTGATGTTGCATATTAGAGAAAACATCAACAACACAGAGAATAGGGGATTCACCTTGTTGGCCAATATCTTATCACACTCATTCATAAAGGGGGGTTTTTAAATTGTGAAAAATAAGGTCAATATATTGTAGGTATTAGGGGAGCAGGGAGTAGGGGTATCTAGTAAAAATAGGAAATGTCTCATAAAAATAATGATTTTTAAATTGGAAATATGTATTGGGAGGGGGGATCAACAAAAATATTTTGATAGGTATTTATCAATATCTAATGAAATTAGGGGTATTCTTTAATATCCCATGAACAAAGGCACCATGGCATAGTCTCACTAAGTAAAGACTCCGTGACACAGAGTCCCTCATCATAGGGATAGAGAGATTTCACAAGGGATGAAGGAAGCAATTAAAAGTGTTGAAATTTAAGGTTAGGTTCAGATTTAACAAGAATAAATATACTTCAATGCATAAACAAAACAAGGTTAGATTCAGAATAACACTTATTTCAATAAATTTGATCTACAATAAAATTAAACATAATTTTCATCTCTTTCAACTTTAATGCTCTGTTGTTCACTGTGTTAAGGTTGATCCAACTTTAACACTCTGTTGGTCACTACATTAAAGTTTGTCCTTGATATGATTCACCAAATGCCATGTACAGCAACAAAATAGTAAATAAAATAAATAATGTACAGAAGATAACAATACTAAAGAATCATAACCATTATTTGAATCAGCCTTATACTCAGATACTTTTAAGTTTGATCTTGTCACCAAAGGGACAAGTCAATCTAGGTAAACATGTCACGTACCTTGAGAGAGAGAGTTCAAGTAGAAGTAAACAAACCTCAGATTATTTAATCAACTTAGCAGCATCGTCATACTCAGTACAGTCACGGTAAGAAGAGATACACAATCATACAAAGCAGTGACACACATAGTTAGAGATAAACGTCACACTAGGAAGTGACCCATAGTCATACTAAGTAAGGACAAACCATTCACGTTGCAAGGGAATGCAACCACACTGCTGCAACAAGACAGAATATCACGCTACTAGGGAAAGCAATGATAAGCCACAGGATATTAGCAGAGAAGAACCAAAATGCAGTTATGTTGAAGTAACACATAGATACAGTCATAGAAAGGATCACATAGATACAGATATAGTCACCATGGAAAATGATAGACAAATCACACAGAAGGTAAGTCACATGTGAGAAGCGAAGGAGCCATAGGGTATCCCAGTCATGCGGGTGATGGAGTAACATGTAGAGAGTAGCGAATATCGCGGGTGGTCCTAGTCATGCAAGAGATGGAGTAACACACAGAGAGCAGCAAAGGTCACAAGTGATGGAGTAATGGTTAGAAGGTTCACACAGAATATAGATCACACGAGGAGCTAGCCCAGTCACCCAGGAGCCACGTAGATCAAAACACGATAGCTAGCCCAATCATGCAAGAGCCACACAGGTAGAACACGGGAGTTATCCCAATCACATAGGAGCCAAGCAAAGCAGAACATAGGTGTTAGCCTAGTCACACAGGGGTCGCGGTCAGCAGTAGAACATTCATGCAAAGGTAAGGAAGCTAGGTAAGCGAGATAACACTTTAATGGATGTGTTTCGAATAAAAGAAAACCTTAGTCTTTTATAAGGTGGGTAAGATAAACAATACACCATAAAATACTTTAGGTACCAAAGGTCCTAAGGGAAGGGTCCAATGGTGAAGTAAATTAAAATCATAAAACAAATAAATGGTGTAACAATGAAAGTTCCAAAGGTTATAACATAAAACGATAAAATAAATGTTTAATGGTTTTATAATAAAGCCATAACGTAAAAGTTCCAATGGTTTTATAATAAAACCATAAAGTAAACAGTCCAAAGGGTATATAATAAAACCATAAAGAATAAGTGGGTCAAAGGTCCTTTTTAAAAACATAAAGTATCCAAGTAAGATAAAGGGCCAAGAGTCAACTAAGGGGGTCACAATAATAAAACAACCCACATACCCACAAGATAAGGTGAACCATAAAAGGTGGACAAACAACTCCTTTATAGGACCAACAAGACCAATAATCTTTTCTCTCTCTTAAGATACATAGTTTTATAAATATTTTATCATCATTGTATAAGGGAAAGATCCAAACTGGATGGTACAATACTTTGGTCCTCAATACTACTCCTAAGGGTTGGGTGCTAGGGACATCATCAAGGGGTGGCCAATCCCTTGAGAAGAAAACTAGCAATAACCGATTATGAGAGGGGATGTCACACATCATTATCTTCCATTCTTAAACAATGGCTCTCAGCCCTAGGCTGAATTTCAGTCCCATACTTAATCATGTTGATCAACCCTTGGACCCTGACCGGGTCCTCCATTCACTAGGAGAATGGTCCTCAGTACTAGTCTAAGATTCAGTCCAAGACTGAAATTTGATCAACTACCTGCAAGACTTACTTGAACATCATGTCCCTGGTCCTAGACCAGAATATGTCTCTGCCTCTACCTGCAGGATCTACTTGGACATCATGTCTTTGGTCCTAGAACAGAATACCCTAGAGGCACATAAGGGCCCTAGCCACATGCTAGGGGATTTTCCATGGAATCAACCTGCTTGGTTCTAGACCAAGAAACCTAAGAGACTACTGGAGGCCCCAGGGTACCTTCTAGGGTCTTACTCTACCCTAGTTAAATGACTAGGGTACCATCGTCACTGATAATGGGTCTTGCAACTGCACTAACTTTAGCATAAAGGATATTTTAGGATAGATCATCCCTTGATGATATGAAGGGGGGATTCGTAGAGTTTTCCACCAGCATTGGAAGATTTGGAAGTTATGATGTACTTAGAGACAAAGGGGTTCAAAATCCCTATGCATGGTGCACAACTCATGGGGCAGCATGCCCTATTCTACAAGATTTTTCCATGAGGATCCTCTCTTAGGTTACTTCATCCTCTTGTTGTGAGAGAAATTAGAGCACATATGGGAATTTGTACAATGTGAATAAGAGCAATCTTGAGCATTCCAAGGAAGATACAATGGTATATTTTCACTTCAACCTCAGTCTTATTTACAGATAAAGGGAGGAGTGGTTGAAGGAAAAGGAAAAGATGTGGGATGTGTTTCGTGATGATATGGGTTTGGATAGTAGTGAATTGAGTTGGCATTAGCCTACTTGGATTTCAATGAACTAGTGCTAGAGCCGATTACTTTTGATGATGGTGATCCTCTTGAGGGGTCATCCTCCACACTAGTAGATGAAGATCTCATATTGGATACAGTAGATGAGGAGGAGGAGGAGGAAGAAGAGAATGTACAAAATAACAATGACAGTGATGATGATTTTGATGATGTTGAGTCCTAACAATGACAACTTTAGCTATGATATTCTTCCATCTATGGTTCAAATATCTATATTCTGCCTTATTTTGTATTTGCCAATGGCATCCCCACCTATGGTATATTAGTATCAATGACTCATTATCTTAATCTATGTAATATAAACTACAGTTTGATTTTGATTACATATGATGACTTAACAATAAAAATACAATTTAAGGTTCAAATTCTAAGTTTTAAACTTCTATTTTACAATGTGTACTGCATGTTCTATTTTCTTGTGTGTTTTAGCAACATTAATATTACTAATTTACATGTAGTTAGTAACTAGTTGTATCAATATTTTTTAAATGTTCTAGTTGCTTAAAAAAATGGATATTTATGTCTATATTTCATATCTACAATTATATATATATATATTCCCCTTATCTGGTTTCTGAGGTTGTCATGTCCCATGTCAAATACTCATATTCTTGTGTCCTCATGTCAGGTGACTTAGTTGATAACATGATAATATGTGTTTCCTCCTTTCACACACCTGGGGGAGGACGTGGCATAAATATTCAAGCCACTCGGTACGTCCTTTGGGGCAAGTCTCGAGTCAAGGCTGTCACCTTGTTCTTGAATCCTCTGTTTAGGCTCAACTCCTAACAAAGCCAAGGGGGGTAGACCCTATTAAGTTACTAAGGAAAATTACTTTAGTGTGATGGTGTTAAATTGAATAAGTTGTTTAAAAGTTTTAAATTAACCATTAATAACCATAGATGACAAGATGAAAAAATGAACACAAGTAAGCACGATGCAGACACAGTATATATATCAAAAGATTTAAATAACAAAACCAGTGCCTTAAAATGGAGTCACAAAATAATGAAATGTACTTTCATGTGCTTGGAGTGAATTTTTTGCAATTGCCTCTTGGTACGTTTTAAGTTAATATGAAAAGTGAGTGGATTAATTCAAGCGAGGGGGGACTCTAGATATACCCAAGGGGTACTTGGAGTATGTCCAAAAATAAAACCTTCAGGGCTACCCACAAGGAATATGTGGGATGAATGGAGTCTTTGAGACTATGTTCATAATACACCTGCTAGGGTGTAACAAAGATCGGCGCCTCGGGGTCACTATCAAGGATTTCCCACTTCATTTGGGTATTTTGCCACCGTTTACGGTTTCATCGAGGCGTTGGATTTTCGCCTGATGGTGGTTAATTGGGGAAAGTGAAACCTAATTAATCTAGTCACTCACATTGATTTTGATGCAGCTTGACTAATCAAATGAAACGCAGCCAAAACACAGAGCATACACACTGGAGTCTTTATAATTTTTAGTAAATTTTAAACAGTGTGTTTTGATTAGAAAGAAAACCCTCCAGGAACCTCTTTCAGTCCAAGTGGACCTCAATCGGGGAATCAAGGAGGGGGTTGATTTTAGAAATATTTCCTGCATAAATTAATGACAAAGCAGAAAAAAAGAAACAAAACCATAGGTTTTCTAATTAGTCCTACCACACATCTCTTTCCCCTTTCGGGTCAATCGAGAAGTCGTGGGGTAAGTCTTAAAGTTACTTTGAACTTATGATATGGAAGATATGATAAAATTAATCAAAACATATTATTCTATATAAATGAAACTAATCTAGAGAGAACAAATAAGAAAATGAAAAAACGGAAAAAAGAACGTGAATCCCCCCAGGGGGGATGGGGAATGGGCTCGAAAGAGCCTATACATAATATTTTTTTATTATCAGTGGTTAAAATGTCATTAAATGGATATGATTCCTCTTTATTCTTATACAGAATGAAACCAAGACCTTACAAAGTGCAAAAAAATAAAGATTTCAGTAAAAAAGGGAGACCTCTGGGGGGATTTGGATGGCCCAAAAGTCACTTCGAACAGCAGCTTATCCTCTTTCTGTTATACTTGATAAAAAAATAGCAATATTATTAAAATGAAATATTCCCAAAAGCACTTTGAAATTACCTTTGGGTCATCCTACTTTAAACCAAAAAAAAAACTAAGTTAAAACTAGCTAAAAAGGTAAAAAAGGAACGAAGGAAAGCAAGATTTCCTTGGGATCTTGGCTTGCCTTTAGTACATCCAATGTGATGTGGACTGATTGATGGATTTTATCTTTTATAACAGAAAGCATAAATTGAATGCATGCAAGCTACAAATTTTCCTTTAAAACACAATGCGGAAAGGACGATTTCTTTATGCCAGATTTGTGATGCTTATGGAAAACTTTGAAAAATAGAGATCTAGATTTTGAACTTTAATATGACAGATATATATTAAATTTTACTATAGAATGATATATCTAAACAACTCAAGGCTACAAACCAAGTAACCAGGTAAAATTTTAATATTTTAGAAGGAGGAAGAGATATGGAGAGGAAAAACTTGTTGTCACAAAGAACCAGCCAAAAGGATTTGTAGTGGGATGCCGAGGAACTATCTCATTCAGAGATGTTGAAAGTAATGTGGAGTCAAACTAGATCCACAATTCTTTCCAACTAAGAAACCTGTAAATAAATCACAAAACTTGCAAACCCGTGAGATCTGGTGATTACACATAAAGCAAAGCTAAAGCTACATGCATATAAACTTATAAACATGTCAGATCTATATTTTTAAGTACATGCATTCAACATACAGAAAACAAATAATCTTACTTATAGCCTTCTACTTCCAATGATTAGGTCAACCAGATTCATAATCCAAGACAGAAAAAATTGAAACAATACATAGATTACCTCATGAATTTCAGACAATAATAGCCCACACACAATTGCACCACACCATTAGCCTCCAAAGATTTCTTTATTGCAGAAAAATTACAGAATATTGTATCAATTACAACTAGAAATCCCTTCAATCCAACTCTAACTAGCTTCGAAGAGGAAAATTGTGCTTTATTTATAACAAAAACTTGAAACCTATCCCAGGGGGGGCACAATTCCCAAGGAGAGAGAGACTGCAGCTGTATGTGGAGTCAAGCTGAGCTTGATCCGAGTCTGATCTGAGTCTCACTGAGTGCAAGTGTCAATCAGAGAGCTGATTAGACTAACACATCAACAGGTTAGCTAAAACATCAACCAAATCACATCCAAAAGGGCCCACATGTGTAGAGGAGAGAGAGAAGGCACAATTCCCAAGATTACATGTTGTGGTTCACTCAATGTTCAACCCAGATCAACTCCTTCTATCAAGGAATGGTCAGCTCCAGTCAATATGAAGCCGATGAGACTAACTTCAGTCAAATCAGAGCAAAATCCACTGATTTAGGATTTAGGATTTTCTCCATTATTTAATTAATTTATCAATTAAAATAATGAATATTTGAATTTTTGGGTTTTCTGACCTGAGTGATGGGAAAATCACTCAAAACTTAGGAAATGTGGGTTTATGGGTTTACATGGTGCTATGATCTAGAAAATGAGCACCCCCATGACTGAAACTGATTTCTGAAGCCACTTTTATTACAAAATCAAATTTTCCATTTAGACTATAAAAAAATAGCCTAAGTTTTGGAAAAATTAAAACTTAAAAAAACCTTAAAAAAAAAAATAAATAAAGCCTAGGGGAACTTAGACATGTTCATATGACTCGACCATAATGCCTAGCATGTTTATACATTCACACATAGACTCATAACCTCAATAGGCCTAAATGTGAAGCCGACCACCCCAACTTTGGAGGTATTGAGTGAAAAACTTAGAAATTATCAGTCGTTTATTCAACAACCAATAATAACCAAGGGAAAAAACACTCTGGGCTGATTGGATTGACAAATAAAGTCCAAGAGACCGAGTCTTTTACAGACACTATCATGCGAGAACATTTTATTACAACTCCCCCACGGGGTATGAACATGTGATATTGTACAACAAGCACTTCCCAGAAGCAATTCTGAAGGTCTTCTAAAGTCTGAACAAATCATCTTTGTCTGGTTCACCAGGATCACTTGATAAAAAACCACTAAGTACAACTTAGGTGGTAACAAGATGGAAAGAATAGAACTATAGACACACGATTACAAGATTATCATTTTGTAGGGAGTTCTACACAAAGGCAGATGAACTCTTAAAATATGTTATCCTTGTAGGAAGGGATCATCGGTGAACAAGAGTTCAGAAATGGAGGTCTTATCTCTGAAGTAGATTATTCTCTTTTGTAACTTCTTTTTGTAGTCAGTTTTAAGTACTGATTAGGCATGTTTAGGATTTAGATCAAATGGACCTGCAGAGACATGATGTGTTTAGTTTTGAATTCTTGAAATCTTAAGATAAAATCTTTGGGAAGACTGTAATAAGCTTATCCTAGACAACCGTCAGACAGGATATGTTTTTGGTCTAGGCCAATAGGCTATGACAATGTCTATTTTACTTTTTATTTCCTCTAATCAAATAGAAATGTTTTTTTCCATAGAAAGAAACAACTTACAAGATTATCGAGCTTTATTTCAGCATCCTCTCTTTCAGAAAACACTCGAATAGAGCACAATAACTGTATTAAAAGTTAAAACCTTAGTTACGGATTGTTGAAACCAAAATCAAGAGCTTATGTTTATACAGAGGCATCGGAGAGCTGAATGGCACCCACCTAAACATTAAACAAGTTTTTGTGTAGTTGCTCAAACTATTTTCACATATTACCAGCTGCATTGAACTTTTATAATGGTAACAAAAACCAGGCCTGCAATTTCCTATCAAAACAACCTGGGAAGATAGCTAAGATCTTTCTCGATCCCTATACTTCTAATCTGCTCAACCCTAGCCAAAATCATTGTCTACTCCCTCCCTCCACCACAGGAATCCCACCATAGCCTTCAAAAGCATCCATCTATGTCTGAAACACCTTACTTTCCATGGAATGAATCAATTCTTCCACTAATGAATCCAAATCATGGGCAAATTGAGTTCTCTGAACTTGAACTATTGGGAATTTGAGAATAGATACACTCCTATCATAAACAGAAGACAGAACTTAGAATTGTGAGTGAGGGGTCTTTTCAATAAGGCTTCTTGTAATTTTCAATATCTGTCTTGGTATAATGTTTTCAGACAATCAAGGGTCAAAAGAAAGTCCTTCCTCAATAACAAGTCTAGCAATAGAAGGAAATTAGAGGAATCATTTAGTATAACTTTGATCTTGAAATTGGGGAGAATAATTTTCCAAACCCAACATCACAAACGGCATTGCAACATCAAGAGTTCCAGCACTGAGGATGCAGTGAATCCACCAACCAAATACAAACTTGACCTGCACTGTCCAGTTTGATGTGAAGAAGAATCATCACAAGGAGGAAGGAGAGTAGAAAATAATGAGGATAAAGAATGTTGTAAGGCCATTGAGAATAACTAAAACAAATATGATGTATTTTAATAAAACCATTTTTAATATACTTAAGTCTTATTAATCAATACAATTAGATAATATCAATATGAGTAACTTAATTCCCTTGCATAGAGATGATGGTTAAATAAATTGTGGACACATGAATGATAAAAAGTTCAATATGAGTAATCTTAATTCAATTGCATGAGTATGATGGTTAAATAAGTGGTTGACACCTGCATAATGAAGGTTCAATAATAATTCCATTGCTAGTTATACAGTGTCTATTTCCAAGCAATTATATATTTTGAAAGTATAATAAAGTTAATCACTTCAATGATAGACATTAGTCCATAATAAAAAATCGTGCGAGGTCATTGGAATCTATAATGACATTCCACCAACAAACTGAAACTCTTCATTCTTCAAAGGAAGGGACTATGCAGCTTAGTCCCTGACTTTTTGTTGCTAACGTTTTTTTTTCTTTCCATATTTTTTGTAGTTCAAATGGAAGATATGAGATGCTCGCCTTCCCACAACTTGGATAAGAGACTTGATAAAGCTAGTAGAAGTTTCTTCCCCAGTTGGATTTCCCTTCATGGGCTCTGTAATAATACACCACTGCTCATAACCACATCCATAGAAGACTCTCCCCATTGGCACTAGCACATGATCCATGATCAAAGTTAACATTGATGAGAATGCAAAAGATATACCTTGAAAACGTAAGCAACAAGGTTATGATTTTTTTCAAATTACATCGAAAAATTCGGGCATGGAAGATTTTGACAGTGAAATGCACTATACTGTTAAAAATCCAAGGGCTACTGTAACCCCAATGGTAAAACCCCAAAATTGTCGGGTTTTAACCCCAACAGTAAAGCACTGAAAATTTCTCGGCAATCATAATGCCAGACAAACAAAAATATCAGGCGATCGTAAAACCCAGTGACACAGAGCAGAAAGCTAAATTTTGGGTGGCATGTTTAGGGTTTTCACAATGTCGGCTAAACAAAGGAATATTTATAAGCTATTTATATTTTATTTGTGAAATTTAAATGTAAAATGATATAAAAAATTCCACCTTTCACTTTTTAACTCCATAGTTCGTACTTAAAATTTTCACTAGTTTAACCTAACAAAAAAAATCGTATGAAACCAATTTGCGCTTGAAATGGTATGTATAAAAATTACAATTAGATATGAATGCTTGAAATTTCTATATGCAATCAGATTATCTAGATACTAGCCCTTGATTTCTATAGTAGTATAGCTGGTTTAAAAAATGGACTCTATCATCATATACGACGTTAGTTCATAAAGAAAAATGCCTAAATGCACAATATCTCACTCGAGCAAGTTTACAGTTATTCTCTGTGTATTAATGTCTATATAATGACATTGTAGATGATAGAGGAGAAACTTGGTCCTCGCAATCCTTGAGATTACCCTGTGGATTCTGAAGAAAACGTTTAATAGAAAAATAGTGCAATGGTACACCATGGGCTTCTCCTGTGAGGGAAAGATCCGCCATTATCCATCCTACCAAATGAGCCATTTTGAATCCATGCCCAGAGAATCCAGCAGCAATTAAAATAGTGGAGTTGATTGATGTTGGCATCTCATTCTTCGTCAGTGGCAAGAAATCAAGAACTAAATCCTGATCAGGTGACATTGAATACATGCAAGCCTTAGCAACAACAGGGCTCTGTGACATAACACATCCTCTGAAACATTCAGCTATCCAAGGGCTAAGATTCTCCCTCAATGCATCTAAATCAGGGACCAAGGCCCTCTTGCCAGGGTCACAAGGGTAGCCTCTGTTACGACCTAAGTTTTACTTAGTGGTTTTTTTATCAAGTGAGCCTAGTGAACCGAACAAGGATAACTTGTTCAGACTTAAGAAGACCTTCAGTCTTGCTTCTAGGAAACTTGGTTGTACTATATCAAATGTTCATACCCCCTTGGGGGAGTTGTAATAAATGTTCTGGCATGATAGTGTCTGTAAAATATTTGGTCTCTTAGACTTTATTTGTCAATCCGATCAGCCCAGTGTGTTTTTTCCCTTGTTTATTATTGGTTGTTGCATAAACGACTTATAAGTTCTGAGTTTTTCACTCAATACCTCCAAAGTTGGGGTGGTCGGCTTGGAATTTAGGCCTATTGAGGTTATTAGAGTCCATGTGTCAATGTATAAACATGCTAGGAATTATGGTTGAGTCATATGAACATGTCTAAGTTCCCCTAGGTTTTTTAAATTTTTAATTTTTTTAATTTTTTGAGTGTTTTTTATTAAAATTTAATTTTTCCAAAACTTAAGATATTTTTTAATAGTTTAATTGGAAAAGTTGGCTTTGTAATAAAAGTGGGCTTGGACGTCAGATTCAGTCATGTAGGTGCTCATTTTCAAGCTAAGAGCACCTTGTAAACCTATAGACCCACTATTTCCTAGTTTTGAGTGATTTTCCATCACTCAGGTCAGAAAGCCCCAAAAAATAAATTATTGATTATTTTAATTAATAAATTGATGAATAATGGAGCAAATCCAAAATCCTAGATCAATGGATTCTCAACCGATTTGATTGAAATCGGTCTAATCGGCACCGGATTGACTGGATCTGACAAATTCTTGACTGAAGGAGGTGATCTAGACAGATCCAGAGTTGAACTTCAGCCTCCTTTATGGGGAATTTCACCCTCTCTCTCTCCTCTACATGTGTGGGCTCTTCTGGAAGCTCTATGGTTGATGGGTCAGTCAGTAGGTTGATGTGTCAGCTCAATCAGCCCCCCGATTGACAAGTAGACTTAGTGGAAGCTCAATTCAGCTTTAGATCAGGCATTGATGGACTCTCCTTTAGCTGCAGTGGTCTATCTCCTTGGGATTTGTGCCCCCCCGGGATGGATCTCCTATTTTTTGTATAAATAAAGCTCAGACTACCTCTTGCAAGCTAGTTAGAAATGGGATTGAGGTTCTGTTGCTATTGTACTGTTGTTATTGTTCATTTGAAATAAAGAGAAGCTTTAAGGCAAGATGGTGTCATGTCATTGTATGTGTGGATGAGCATTGCCATGTTTTACTGAGGTGCCTTTGGGATCACCGAGCTGCAGCACTGACATGCGCACCTCCCCTCCATACACACATGCAAATAATATAACATATACCCAACATTCTCCCACTTGTTGTTTCCTTTGCATAGCAATGAGTCATGTACTCATAAATTCATAGGTTCAGGGCATCAATTCCCATATATTCTCTACACCAAGAGAACTTCTCTGTACTAACAGACTTTGTTAATGAGTCTACAACATTTTTCACGGTGTCAACCTTCTCTAGAAGCACCTTCTTGTCTTCAACCATATCTCTCACAAAGTGATATTGCACATCAATATGCTTTGCCTTAGCATGATAAGCAAGGTTATTTTCTAGGAAGATTGCACTTTGGCTATCACAATCTAACCTTACACCTTTCTGTACAAACCCAATACCTAAACGCAATCTTTGCAGCCACACAGCTTCTTTGCTTGCATGAGTGGTTGCCTTGTATTTAGATTCTGTAGTTGAGAGTGCAACTATAGCTTGTCTCTTGCTCATCCAACTGATAGCTCCTCCAAATAGGTTAAACACATACCCACTTGTAGATCTTCTATGATCAAGGTCTCCAGCCCAATTTGCATCAACAAATCCATGTACATTTATTACTTTGTCTGGTCCAGGTCTTCCTTGGTAGCAGATTGCATAATCTTTGGTGCCACACAAATATCTGAATACCCTCTTTACATTTCTCCAATGCTCCTTTCCTGGTTTTGACATATATCTACTCAAAACTCCCACTACATGAGCAATGTATGGTCTTGTACAAACCATTACTTACATCAAAATACCAACTGCGCTAGCATATGGAACCCATGACTTGCATTCTTCTTCTTCCTGTGTCTTGGGACACTTCTCTATAGATATATTTACACCTATAGGAATATAAACCTTTACCTGTAGTGTCCCCGACCCTTCGACCAGCGAAGAGGACACTACCATGGCGTTAACCATCCAAGAAACCAGCCCCATGAACATGTGCATTCATTAAATGTTGAAACAAAATGCTTTGAACTAGAACTAGAACATGCATACATGATTATTTATCATACACAGGGGAAGCAAACATACATTCATTCATTCAACATGTTCATCATAATTTATTAGCAGTAAATGTAATTGCAGAAGTAAAATAGACAAGATTACTTATCTTATAAAGGACTCGTCTTGCAACCAGCTACGTCAATGCAATGTTCCACCCAACCATAGGCCAGCATGCTCCTTAATCTCTCAGCAACGCTGCCACCCCCGAGCTGGGCATGATTCCCTAAGGAATAAGGAACAAGAAGGCTTACACATAGCCAAGGATACACAAAACACAGCCAAGCCAATGCAGTTGGGTTTGTCAGGCCATCAAGAAGCTGGGAAAGGATAAATGCTAAGCTGGTGAGCCCATTACAGAGCTAGGAACACCTACACCAGAACTAGCCTGACTTCTAAGACACCCACACACACCCAACACAAGGAATCAGTCCCTTCTCTGCTACACAGTCCCTCAGGCCCTGACCTCCCTTCTAGTGCTATTCAGGGGTTGTGGAGAAGAAATCCAACCCTCTAGATCTGTCTGTGTGATTTCCAAACACACCAGGTTTAGCAAGCAAACTAAGCCCCCATCCCTGCTCCCAACACAGTCCGAAGACAAACCAATGCATACACGTAGTCACACAAGTGATTCACAGCTTGGGCAAGGAAAACAACTCTTGAGTCGTTCTTGGCCCTATCATGGCCAAAATGACTCCAACCAATCCACAACAACCAAAACATAAGGGATACCACAGCAAACCCGCGAATCAGTTTGTAAGGAAAGCATACACCCACACCATCCACAAAATCCATAGAGGAAAACCTACACACTCAGAACGTGAATGGCATATTCACAAGGTAAAAATCGTGGGTGAAAGAACACGACTCCCAACTCATTGTGTGAGTAAAACTAGGAAAATCCCATGCGTGAGAATGAGCAAGGCTCCCACCCCTACATGAGATTGAACAACTCCGCCTATGCGTGAGGGCGAGCTGACAATGGAGAGAATGGCCTCCTGGAGAGAATGGCAGTGGTGGTTTTGCTTTCCAACATGAGGGTCAACCTGCTGGTGGAGTGTGTGTGTGGGCAAGGACTGATAGCCTTGCCACACTCCACTCCCAGCCATAACTACCTCAACTACCCAGCAAAACATTAGAGTGGTAGTAGGATAAGACAAGGAAATATGGGAAAATCAAACGAGGTGGTGACACATGGATTCCTCCCCCCCCACCCATAGCCCAAGGTTTGACATCCCCCACCCTTATACTTATGAGAATCATGCCCCTTATCAATTTAGTTGCCGCAAACATAGCAGGTTGGGGTTCATTTTAATTAAAGATGCATATTTACATGATGACAAAACTCAATATATGTCATATACCACGATAGACCATCGGCAACAATTCCGTTTGTCGAAACATAACACAACTAAATCGATGGTGGGGATTTTTCCTTTAGCTCCACACCATGATTCATTACAATATATACATCATGTACATTTAATACAATGGGGTCAAAACCGGGGTGTTACATTCCCCTCCCCCTTCAATAGCACTGTCCTCGGTGCTTTACAAAATTGAACAAAATGCTACACTGGTATCGCTTCAGTGTTCCGTAGAATTGAACAAAAATGGATGTGCCAATCACATGGTATCCTCTGGCTTCCACGTAGCCTCTTCAGGTCCGTAGTGCTCCCATTGCACCTTTACCTGACCTATGGCCTGATTCTGGAGCATTATGACCTTCCTGTCAAGGATGCGCCATTGGCTCGGTTCAGAACTTTCCCTTGGGTTCCACCTGAATCACATCCCAATTTATCACATGGTTAGGATCATGTACATATCTCTTAAGCAAAGAAACATGAAAAACATTATGAGCTCTAGTGCTAGCAGGCAATGCAAGTCTATATGCAACTGGACCTATTCTTTCAAGCACTTCAAACATCCCACAATATCTTGGTGACAACTTGGCACAACTTCCAAGATTCAAGGAACTCTTCCTTGCCCTCACTATGAGGTAAACATGATCCCCAACACTGAACTCCCTATTCACCCTATGCTTATCTGCATAGCTTTTCTGTTTGTCCTATGCTGCTTTCGGATTCTTCCTGATCTTTACAAACTCTTGCTCCATTTCCTTGAGCAATTCTGGTCCAAGCACAATCATGTTCACTAGATTATCCCAAGTCACAAGTGTCCTACACCTTCTCCCATACAAAGCTTCATATGGAATCATCCCCAAGGATGTCTGCTATCCATTTTTATAAGCAAACTCTACCAAGTGCAAGTAATCTTCCCACTTGGTTGGTTTGTCCATCACGTACATGTGAAGCATGTCTTCAATCACCTAACTAACTCTCTATGTTTTCCCTTCTATCTGAGGATGGTATGTAATGCTGAAGTTTAGCTTTGTACCCAAATCTGCAAACAACCCCTTCCAAAAATTGGAAGTGAACTTGACATCTCTGTCAGAGACTATTTCCTTTGGCAATCCATGCAATCTGAAAATCTCCTTCATGAAGATCCTTGCAGTATCATCAATCTTATGCGTATACTTGATCAGTATAAAATGCGCTGCCTTAGTCAACTTGTCTACCACAACCATGATGGAATCATGTTGTCTCCAAGTCATCGGCAATCCTGTAATGAAATCCATGGAAATAACTTCCCATTTCCATTCCAGAACTGGCAAGGGCTGCAACAAATCTACTAGATGTTGATGCTCAACCTTTACGTGTTGACATTTCATACACCTCAAAATTTACTCAGCCATATCCCTTTTCATTCCTGGCCAAAAGTACTGCTTTCTAGCTGTAGCAATTGTCCTTTGGTATCCTGGGTGACCAAAATACGGAGCTTGATGGATTTCATCCATAACAACTCTCCTCAAATCTACTACATCTGGAATATAAATTCTACCTTTATAAGTGAGAATTCCATCTTCTTCCAACTTATATCCCTCATACCTCTTCTCAAGATTTTTCTATTGCAATTTGTCTTTCACCTGCTCATACAATTCATCTCCAGCAACATGACTAACAATCTGCTGCCTCAAATCTAATTGGAAACTACTAAGAGATGCCACATGCATTTCCTGCACCTTCCTGCTGAGTGCATCAGCTACCTTATTTTCCTTTCCTTTTATGTGGTTGATTTCAAAATCAAACTCCCATAAAAACTCCAGCAATCTTGCTTGCCTAGCTTTCAAAGTTGGCTGATCAAACAGATACTTCAGACCACAGTGGTCTATTCTGAGCTCAAATATTCTACCCATCAAGTAATGCCTCCACATCTTGAGGGCATGTACTATGGCTGCAAGCTCTAGATCATGAGTGGCATAGTTCTTCTCATGCTCCTTCAGGTTTCTTGACTCATAAAATATCACGTGGTTGTCCTGCATAAGGACTCCTCCAAGCCCTTGTCCGCATGCATCGGTACACACCACCAAGTCTTTCTCTGGATATGTAACCTTCAATACTGGTGCACTGGTGACAAGATTCTTCAACCACTGGAAAATTTTTTCACACCTCGATGTCCATTGAAACTTCATCCCCTTCTTTTGCAAAGAAGTGATGGTATGTGCAACTTTGGAGAATACCTCAATGAACCTCCTGTAGTATCCTGCAAATCCCACAAAATATCTTACATCTGTCACATTTCTTGGAGTAGGCCAATTTATAATGGCTTCAATCTTTTCAGGGTCCACAGATATACCCTCCTCTGAAATAATGTGACCCAGATACTGAATTCTATCTCTATAAAAGACACACTTGCTTAGTTTTGCATACAGCTGATGCTCCCTAAGCAATTTCAATGTCAATCTCAAATGTTCTTCATGCTCCACCTCATTCTTAGAATAAACAAGAATGTCATCAAGGAAAACAAGAACAAACTTGTCCAAATACCTGCTAAAGACACTGCTCATAAGGCACATAAATGTAGCTAGTGCATTTGTGAGACCAAATAGTACCACTACAAACTCATAATGTCCATACCTTGTCCTGAAGGTTGTCTTATGAATGTATTCATCCTTGATTCTCACCTGATGGTAACTAGACCTCAAGTCGATCTTAGAAAATACCTTTGCTCCTCTCATTTGATCAAAGAGGTCATCGATCCTAGGCAAAGGATATTTATTCTTCACAATAACCTTGTTCAATTGTCTATAATCAATACATAACTTGAGTGTACCATCTTTCTTCTTTACAAACAGAACTGGTGCTCCCCAAGGAAACACACTCGGCCAGATATACTTCTTTTCCAATAACTCTTGTAGTTGCATCTTCAAATCTAGCATCTCCGGTGTACTCATCCTGTAGGGTGCCTTGGACACTGGTGCTGCTCCTGGTACAAGTTCAATTGTGAAATCAATGTCCCTCTTTGGAGGAAGCCCTGGAATCTCATCAGGAAACACATCCCTGAATTCCTATAACACCTGATAGTCCTCCAACCTAGGAGTTTCATCTCCTAATATCTCCAAAATATGAGCTGCATACAACTGGAAACCCTTCCTACAGAACTTCTTTAACTACATTGCTGAAACCTACCTTACTGAAATCACCTTTGGAATACCTTTCACAACTACTAGGTTCCCTTCTTCATTCATGCACTCGAAAGTCTTATTGTAGCAGTCAAGATTTACCCTGTGAGCTTCTAACCAATCCATTCCAATGAGAACATCATAGGAATCAAGCGGTAGAGCATTCAGATCTACACAAGTGACCAATCCATCCATGACCAATGGACATTTCTCCACCACTTCAGTGACCTTTCTCTTAGTTCCAGTGGCTAGCTGAACTAACCAAGACTTCCTATGCTTTACTTTCTTAAAAGCACAAATCTCCACTACTCTAGGAGTAATGTAACTGTGAGTAGAACCAGGGTCAATTAAAATAGAAATAGATTGCTCAACAATCTTACCTGCTACTTCAACCACAGTGGACTGGTGATCTGCCTGGGGGTCCTCCAGTGCTGCATAAATCCTAGGGACTGCCCTTGCTACTTGACCCACTGTTTCTGTTTCTTGAATGTTATAAGTCGGTCTTGCACTCTCATTCTCGAGTGGACAATTTCTGCGCATGTGGGGTCCTCCACATTTCCAACATTGAAGTGGCCCTCTATTCTATTGTGGATCTTTAGGATTTTCTCCTGTCACTCCAAATGGTTTACTTGCAGCTTGGGATGGCTACTTCTGCTGATTCCTGAAGTTAGAAGGTTTGAAACCTTTATTTCTTTGGTCAAAATTCTCATTCTTCTTGTCCTTCCATGCCTTATGGTAATCAGGTTTACCTTTGCTTTGCTCATAGCAATACTTAACCTTCCTTACTGCTTCTTCAAGAGTTCTAGGTTCGTAAAACTCAATTCTATCTTTGTAAGACTGAGGCAATCCACTTAGAAAACGCTGGACCTTCACTTTTTCATCTCTAATGTACCGGACATACCGCAACAGCTCCAAAAACTTATTTGCATATTCTTCCATGGTATGCTATCCCAATATTAGCTCATGGAACTCCTTAATCTTGTCATCATAATATCTGTCAGAGACGTATTTCTGCTTGAAATACTTCTTGAACTGTTTCCACTTAAGTCTCCTTTCATTGATCCTCTTTACTTGCTTGAAGTGTTCCCACCAAATGCATGCCCTTCCATTCAGATTGAATATGGAAACTCTTGTCTTCATGTTTCCTGAATAATCATGCACTTGAAAGTACTTCTTTATCCCAAGAAGCCAAGCTTCAGCCTCTTGTCCAGTCTTTACCTCACCATCAAATGTAGGAGGTTTAGCTTTCTTAAATTCATCCCGAGAGCGATCCCTATGGTGTCTCTTTCTTTTTATTTTATGAGAAGAAGAACTTGAATCCCCACTGGATTCTTCAGAGTCAGATGACCCACTAGAAGTCCTTCTCCTTCTCCTAGTACTGCTCTTGCTGCCCTTTGGTCTTGTTGTACCTCTTCCAAAGTCTATCTTTCTCTGCAAGTCTATTAAACTCTGCAACATTGCAGCATTCAACTGATCTTTCTCTTCCTGGGCATTAATTAAGCTTCTCATGGTGGCTGCAACATCTGATGGTGTCTCTTGGAATCTCCTTCCATTGGACTCAATGTCATCATCCCCATTACAGACATTTTCTCCCATGGTATCTTATACTCACTTGTAAGAATCCCAAGCACCATACCCATCATGGGTTCTCATGACTGAACCACCTCTGGATTTACCACATTGTTCTTTCTGGAGTACTACTCTTGGAAGTTATCTAAAGTTCTGCAAATATGTTTGTAGCAAACTGTTAGGTGCACAATATTAATATAAATCAAAATTACTTACCTTTTCTTCTGGAAATTCATAAAACAACAATTATGAAAAAACACTGATTTTTTTTTTCTATTTCATATTCAGCTCTATGACCATGGATAGTTTGCTAAAATATGCTGAAAACTGACTGAAGACAGTCGAAAAGTGCTCGAAAAACTACTAAGAAATTCTTTTGAAAAACCCAAATTTCCTTAGGCCCAATCGGACCTCTTCCCAGCTATTATGCCGACACCGTGGTAGTCAAAACAACTACACCTCCAATCTGCATCGGCGATCAAGTTGACTGTGCATCGGGTGCATAGTCCTTTGCACAGCCACAACAGCAGAAAGTGTTCTTACTTCGGTTTCTACAGGAAAACGTCTAGACTTCCGATTGGTGATGTCAACTACTGCTCATCGGGCATTTCGACGGTCGAAACTTCTAAGTCCTCCCGCTATATCAGCGAGTTACTCGTTTGATTCCCTCCGCTACATCGGCCTGCAATGGTCTATTATCCCACATCTGATCGGCAATAGAATAACCTGTTAGTCACCCAACTTTTCGCAATGGCAGCCAACAATCTCCTTAATTCTTTCGCAGCCGTAAGTCTATTAGTGGTTAGAAGCACTAGTTGCTGCGGCATCAGAGGGTTAGTTGATTAAGCAACCACAACGGGGGATTCTCAAACCTTTAATGTACCCGATCAGTGATCCGCTCCTCAATAAATTTTTGACAACCTTATACCTAAAGAAAATTTTCAAATTTTCTCCTCATCGGCTGTCGGAAGTACTAATCACTGCGAAATCGCCGATTGAAGCTTCTATTCATCGGAAGGATAGTTCACTCGCTAGCCGCAATGGCGGATGTTCAATCCACTAACTTTATCCGTCATAGCTCATCGGCAATTGAATTAACTAGGTGTCAGCAATGTGTTCCACTAACCATCATCGATGGCCGATGACTCCAGGACTTAGAGAAATTTTTGAAATTTTCCCTTTAGTCTTCCTTTTCACCGCTTGATCGGCTCAATTCTCTTCTTTTCGTCGGTGAAATAGTTCCATCAGTAGCCGCAATGGCGGCCCACCATCTTCGATCTTATTCCGATCGGTAGCCCAATCTACTATGGCATAACCTGATCGATATCGGCAGTCTCTTCTTGTCGGAAGGCTAGTGCTCTAGGATTCCGAAACGGCGGCGCATGAACCACTAACTTCCGTGGATCCAAACAGCTAACTGTCACCGATCACCGATGGCCTCAACACTTAGACAATATTTTTGAAAATTTTTCTCTTCTTCTCTCCACAGAACACAATATCAATCGGTGTTCAGAACCACTAAGTGCTATGTGTCGGTGATAGGAGAAGCGTCGGTTGAACTTCTAATCATCGGAGTGCTAGTCCACATGGTAGCCACACCGACGGACTGACAAACTGCTAAATTCTTCCACGGTGTCGACAAACCCAACATCTATTTTCTGTCGATGGCCAACGAACACTTAGAAAAATTTTCCCGCAATTTTTATTCCAACTGTCCTCCATCGGGTGTGTTTCCACCTAGCTCCCCGCTGCATCAGAGGTCCGTCCCACTAAGTTTTCTGATGAACCGATAATTCAGACACTTAGACAAATTTTGTGAATTTCCCAGTCATTCACTGATTTCTCCTGGGCAAAAGGAAACATGCCTCTGCTAACTAGTATTACATGCCTCTGCTAACTAGTATTTCATGGCCCATAGAGGCCCATGCTACAACCTGCAAGCTCTGATACCACACTATAGCGTCCCCGACCCTCTGACTGGCGAACAGGATGCTACCATGGCATTAACCATCCGGGAAACCAGCTACCATGGCGTTGAGTATCTTGAAGATAAAGTTCTCTCATTTTTTATGCAATGGGTCTTTTGGTGGTTAATTAAATATTGTGAGGAAAAAGGTATCAAAAGGCCAGCGAGACAAAGGTGAAAACACACTTTTCTCTTTTTTAATGGCTTATATGGTTAATATTTCAAGTAGTCCCCACTCATTTTAAACTTCAACCTAATTTATCCCTTCCTTGATAATACCGATGCGATGAATATTCTATTTGGCTCCTCCATGTCTAAGATTCCCTCCATAATAAAGTGATTTTTTAATTGCAGTTACTTCATTAACTAAAGGTTGGCTTTGAGGAAAAGTGACAAAGCGCCTTGAGAATTTTAAAAGAAGAAGGTGAAGGAAGAAAAAAGAAACATCGTCACATCGAGAGAGACAAGGGT
Source organism: Pseudotsuga menziesii (assembly GCA_001517045.1). NCBI lineage: Eukaryota > Viridiplantae > Streptophyta > Pinopsida > Pinales > Pinaceae > Pseudotsuga > Pseudotsuga menziesii. The sequence continues at coordinate 100,364 of LPNX010305734.1, forward strand.
ATAGTAGAGCTATTCTTGTTCTATTCATTTTGCATTCTATATTGAGTCTTCTGTTCACTTTAATCTTATTTGTTGTGAGAAGGATATTTGTATTAACTAATAGGAGATGATGAATATTGATAATTCTTCTCTAATTGAAAGGTATATTGTTTACTTTGCATGTATGTATTAGAATTTCCATTGTTCTATGTTGGTTTTAATGGGTGACATGTTTTGCAGAATCAATTGGAAGCAACATCTTAAGTTTGTTTGCTCATGCCTTATTATGTGTTATTTGACTTTTCCATGTATAGTTTTAGAAACATTTGGGAAGTATTGATTTTCTCATATCCAAATCTTTCTCTCTTATTTTAAAATTAATTTTTTTTCCTTTATTTTTTATGTATTTCACTCAATATTTACAGTTGCATGTGTTATCTTACAATTGTATATGATAAAATACTTCTAGTAGCATGGGTCTTCTAGGAGTTGGAGCCGATGGGTTTGGCAGTGTTGTTAGGGGTATGACATGTTAGGGGTCCTGATATTTGAAGTTCAACTCGAGTTCATAAACGAATACCTCCTCTATGTGGTACGTTGTGAGAATGGGGTAACTGGTTATAGTAGGTTTCAACTATGACTTTACTTCCTCCCCTTGTGATAAGAATGAGTGAAGGACAGGTGAGTTCATCATCCTTTGTTGGTTTTAAGTATTTTTCAGCTAGTTTCATATTGGTGGAGCCACTTGGGAAAATGGTCAGTGAGATGAGGGTATGGTTTTGATTTTTAGCGCTTATAATAGGCATGCCTCATTTTTTGAGGAATAATTCCCTGGAGTTGCTAGGTGGGTCTTCCTCTCCTGCTGTGAATCATGAGAAAGGGATTAGGGTTTCCATATCTTCCTTTATATTGTAGTCTATAGGTTTTCTGGGTGCTTTATCATAAATTGGTGTTGTTAACCATGTCTACAGAAAGGAATTGATATCGGGTCTGGAAGCTCGGAGAGAAATTATTTCGGTTAATGACTCTATGGCTGAAGGTGTAGCTTAGGATATATCTAACGGGCCTGAAATATCTTTGGTGATTGATGATAGTCGATCTAGGGTTATCTTATCTTCTTGTATTTTGGAGCATCATGGTACTTCAGGAGGTATAAATTATATTAGCATAGTTCAAAGGGAGAATAGAGAAGCATTGAATACAGGCTTGGCAACTAGCAGTGTTAGACATCTAGATGGGATTCCTTAGGATGAGGGTTTTCAGGCTATTTCTATAGTTGTTAGTTCTTCCCCTAAAGGTAATAAGAGTTATTTTGATGGAGACAAGGGGAATAAGGTGATGCCAAATATTTTTTTCGAGGTCAAGGAATGTGGTAAAGGTATCACACAACTTACTAAGCGCATTTTTTTCGAAGAAAGAAATCTTGCATCAAAATAAAAGAAGAAGGCATAAATATCACTTCAAGAGATGATGTTGAGATGTTTGAGGTATACTCTTTATTGGAATATGACCTTGTTAGAATATTAAGAAGTAGAAATTTGTCCCTAAGTTCATTCAGGGTTTGAATGAAGGAGAACTAGGCGTATTTATTAGGATACTTGCCCAAGAGTAGTTAACTTTCTAAAGGATGGTTTGGCATTTTATTTAATACTCCAAAAGATGTGGTCAAAATTATAAGTAGGGAATGGATGAAGGGTTTTACAGTATTGACCTTTGGGAGGTGGAATCCATCTTTTGATGCCAAGAGGCAAAGGATTTTTATTCTCCCTACTTAGTTCAAGTTTTTGGGCCTCCCTTCAAAGCTATGGACATAGATGATATTTATGAAGATCGAGGCCACCATTTGGGAGTATATATCTATTTATTTGTCACTCCAACAGTCTGAAATCATGTATATTACTATTATTTTAGTGGATTTGGATCTAAATGACAGATTGCTGAAGAATTTGTGCATATCAATGGGTTTGGTATCTATTACTCATCCTCTTGATTATATTGGTCTACCTTTTTTATGTAACATATGTCACCGATATGTCCATTTGGTTAGCAATTGTGCTATGACATTCTCCAAGCGTATTTGGAAAATTAAAGAAGGTGGGGGTTTGAAATATGTGTTGTGGTATTTAAATAATGTATCTATAGAACAAGATAGACATACCCATACATATTATAGTTTGGAGGAGGGTTTTTTGCACATAAGGGTAGGCGTTGGGTGAGTCAGACATATTGGCGCTCGTACTTATTTCTCTCGTGAATCAATATACTATCTTAACGACTGGTATTATATCTCATAGTATGAAGATGTTTTCAACCTCACCAAGTAATAATTTAGTCTTATCTCCTTATGATTCATTTAGGAAGGAAGCTATAGATTATTCTTCATCTTTGTGGGAAAAGAACAATGGAATTTTGTATGGGAATAGTGTTATTTTTGTTGCATTATTGGCTTCTGATTTTCTTCTTTTGGGGGTGATATGTCTTCTAATTTTTTAAATCATGTCCATGGGAGTGTTATATATCCTTCTATTAAGGATATTTCTTTAGATTACTATTTTCATGATGAAATACCTACCCTAAATATCCTTGGGGGCTTTTCATTTTTTTCTTTGGATTTGTCTAAAACTTCGAATGGATGTTTTCAGACCATGGTTCCCCCATTTCCAACTATTTTTTTCTATCCCTATGCATCTAGTTGTCTATTCTCATAGCTCTAAGGATTGATTGGGGTACACTTCGAAGGCTTTATCCTTCCTACGGTGTCAGTATAGGGACTTTTATAAACTCACTAATTTGAATAATGGTATTCATATCCTACCATAATATAGTCCCTCTCTAAAATCTTCTCCCTCAAACCCTATTGAATCCCCTACAGCATTGGAACAACAATCTTGTCTGGTAACTTCTGGTAATGGACTTGAGTTTACTGATCCTCATTCTCTTGAAGAGCAGGTTTTGGTATATGACATGGATTTAATGCTTGATAATAAATCTTATTCTGGTTTCAAGCTATATGATGGAATTCGCATTTTTAAGAAAGGAAATTTACATAAAGTCATGAAATCCCACGTGAAAAGAAAGGGATATGAGACTCCCCCTATATAATTATCTTTTCTTGCATTTTCTCTGACTATTAGTAGATACCATTTTAAACCTAGATAGACCATTAGAAAAGTTTTGGGGTCATGTAGTGGGAAGGGAATTTTTCAGGACCCATTGCCAGCCTCTTCTAGGATTATAAGTCGAAAATTGATTATGGAAACTGCAAGGAAGCAAGCTACCCTATAGGTAAGAGCAGCGAAATATAAAACTTTGAATGGGAACCTTAGAGAAAGTATTCCTAGTTTTCCAATTATTTAATGTTAATTATGTTCCTCTTTGTTAGAGGGATTGGGAATTCCTCCAAAAACAATGCCCTTAAGAGGTTGGTGGATATCAAACATCTTACTGTGATCTTGCTTCAAGAATATTTGGCATTTGGTGGTAGAATTTTGATAGATTTGAGACTTTCACTTCATGGTTGAAATTTTTCATGTGTTGATGCAATGGGAAGATCATGAGGACTTTCCATGGGGTGGCAGACTAAAGCTATTTTGTGTACAAATAGTTGGAATTTCTTTTTTGTTTTGTTTTGGGGAATCAATATTTTTTCATAGAATTTGACTGGGATTTTTCTTTAATCAATATATATGGTCCCAATTCCCATAGAATGGCTTACTTAGACAAGATTTTCAACATGTGACTCCTTGGGTAGGACATGCTCATTATTTTGGTGACTTGAATTTCTCTCTGGGTGAGATGGATACATGGGGGACTAATGACCATAAAGATCTGTTGGCATATTATTTTCTAAGTAATATTGAAGGGATTAATCTATTTGATATTACTCGTATAGCACTAAGTTCTACTTGGAGAAATGTGAGGCCCGGTACAAGTAGGATTGCTTAAAGGCTTGACAAGATTTCGATAATGATGGTATACTGCATGGGATTACTACATTTAAACAATGGGAGGGGTAAGGGGGGAAATTTGACCATTTCCTGATTTTCTTGGAAATGAAGGAGGAACAAAACAAAAACCCCTGCCCATTCAAATTTAATGCTAAATGGATTGATAATGAATATTATTTCCAAAGTTTAAAATTTTCTTGGAGATCATATGAATCAAGAAGTCCTTCCTCTATTCCTGTGCAATTTCTCAACAATTTAAAACTGATCAAATATATTATTGTTAAATGAGAAGAAGAGCACCTGCAGATTCAAGAAGTAGAATTAAGAAATATTAAAGAGAATCTAATTACTTTTCATGAGTCTCATCATGAAGGTTTCATATCTATTGAATAGAAAAGGGACATTGGGGAGCTTGAATCTAAGAGAAGAGCTCTCTTATTGGAGGAAGAGGCATTTATAAGGCTTAAAAGCATAGTTGTTTGGTTTAATAATGGGGATGACAATTCCACATTTTTTCATAACCATTAGAAGCACAAAATTAAACAAATAACTTATGTAATTTGGAGGATGAGAAAGGAAGACAGATATCTAGATTTAAAGAGATGGCAAAGGTTATAGTGAATCATTTGAAGTTGTTCAAAGAGGATGAAAGGGAATCCATTGACTCTATGTTGAATATTATTGATCATTATCCTTAATTTGTTAATGATTAGCATTGCAAGAACTAGTCGGTTTAGATGAGTTAAAAGAGGCTACTAGGGATATGAAAAGTGACAAAAGTCTTGGTCTAGATGGTTTCCCAATAGAGTATTTTGTTTGTTTTATGGACTTATACAAGGATGATCTTCTTGCTACGATGGAAGAATCCAAAGTCAAGGGAATAATTATTGTAGCATTTAATGCCACCTTCATAGATCTTATACCCAAAATGGATCAATCTACTTCTTTCTAGCACTTTTGGCCAATTTCCTTATGCATTAGTATATAGAAATTAACTGCAAAAATTATTGCTAATAGGATTAGAGGGATCCTGTTTGAAGCCATTTCTGAAGAATAATTTTATTTTCTAGAGGGATGTCAAATACATGATGCTATTGGGATTGCTCAAGAAGTTGTCCATTCAGTGAAGGTAAAGAATCTAGCTGTTACAGTTTTCAAATTTGATTTATCCAAAACTTATGATTAGGTTAAGTGGGCATACCTTAAGCTGGTATTGTTACAAGTGGGATTCCAACTGCCCATGGTCAATTGGATGTTATCATGTGTTTAGATTGTTTCATTTGTGGTTCTTATTAATGGATCAACTACATCTTTTTTTAGGAATGGGAAAGGTTTGAGGCAGGGATGTCCTCTCGTAACTTTTATTTGTATTCTAGAGGTTAAGGGTCTAAGTAGATCCATTTTGCATACAAAGTAAACTAGTGGTCTTAAATATGTTAATATTGGAGGAAATGTAGTTGTGAATCATCTACTATTTATATATGTCATTTTGTTGTTTTCTGATGGATCCAAGAGAGATGTATTCAAGTATAAATATTTTCTAGAACTATTTACAACAACTACAAATATGATCTATAATGTGACAAAATATTCAGTTTCTTTCATGAATTTGGATCATGCTGGTACTGAATGGATATCTGATCAATTAAATTTTCATGTATTTTTACATTAACTTTGGCTTGAAGTATCCAATTTTTATCATTAAACCTAATGACTACTTGAGAAAATATTGGATCTAGATGATCAGTAAGATTGAAGGAAATATTGCTTACTTTGAAATTGGCTCTTTAAAAAGTTTTAATAATTTATAGATGTTTGGAGATTCCTTGTTGGTGATAGACTAGTTAAAATTGAGAGTCGCCGAAGAATATTCATTTGAGGCCTATTTATGAAGATATCTTTAGATATATGGGATTGTTTTAGAGCTTATATTTCTTTCATTTATATAGAAAGAGGAACGAAGGAGTAAGATATTTCAGATGGAGGATTTCGGAAGGAATGGAGGAGACAATATTGGAGCTAGACGAAGCTCCAAAACTAGTACCAACATGGATGCTTAAGCTATATCATTTTTTTATATTGGGATCCATGGCATAATATATTCATATTTGCATACTCATCTACATATGACCTTTATAGGTCACTATACAAGACTTTTTCACAATTATCTTGAACAATATTTTCTTTTGATGACTATATGCATATGCTATTAATGTATTTGTAAATTTAGAAGATATTCTAATGTACATTATCATTGTATGATGTTGTACCCCCATTGGAGATGTGCTTTCCTCATTGCGGGATGTTTTTATTATGTCTAGACCTTGAGGTAAACCCCCCTTGTAAGTTGGGGAAATAGTCCCCGGTGTAACATCATGTAATGTGTATTTGGAGTGTCTCTAGGAGAATTCGGCCCTATTAGGGAGACAATTCATCCCCAGTCATGTATTTTTTCAATCACTTGAAGGGTATAAATAGGGAGGCACTCTCCCTCATTTAGACACACCTCACACACTCTAAAGTCCCCATGAGAGAGAGAGAGAGAGAGAGAGAGAGAGAGAGAGAGAGAGAAGGGAAGGGAGATAGATAGATGTTGAATACTTCTTATTACTGGGTTTGATCATCTTATGACAGTATTTGTAACTATATTATTCTACGGAATTTTGTGGGGTTTTCTCCTAAATGGTGTCCCCGGTGAAAATATTTGTGTCTTGTGTATTTGTCTTATCTTATGCATCTTGATGTACTTGTTACTCTTTTAGATAAAGATCCTAACTAATATGATAAGATCTAAGAAAAACTAACATGGTATCAGAGCCTCTCTGAAAGAAGGAATCATATGATAGTGGAAACTAGGGCTTCCTAGTTCAAGGTGTTCTCTCCACAAATCATCAAGAAAAGAGGGCTAGGCTAACTTGCCTCAGTAGGGCGCATATTTTGGTGGAAGCAATTTAAGATTTGAAGAAGTTTCATTTTTTACCCTGTCACTGGTGTTGAGAGAAACTAGGGAATCAAGTTTCAAAGGCTTGCCACCTCAATCTTCAGAAAGTTACCTTGTTGAGCAACTTGCCTCAAGGAGGTGCATCTTTCTGTCCAAATAGAATTCCCAAATCCAAGTTTGGAAAATTAGGGTTTCTTTGACAAACCCTAGGTGATCCAGCTCTAGAACCATGTCGAACACCTCAAATCAGAAAGATCTAAATCATTTTTATTTCCATTTGAGTTATCATTTGAAAAGATGAATCACCATACTCATCTTGAGGACAAGCTTGGATGGTATGATAACTTCTGGGCATGGAAGTACATAATCTCCTTGATCCTTGAAGATAATGATTTAGATCAGTACATCACTAGACAAGTTCCAGAAGCAAAGCAAGATGAGGCTAAGGCTTCTCATAAGAGGAGCATGGATAATTCCAAGAGAGTCATTGTATATTCTATTAAGGATCACCTCATCCCCTGTGTGTCTTCATTCAAGAAACCAAAGGAAGTATATGATTCTTTGACAAAGATGTACAAAGGGAAGAACATCAACCAAAAGATGACTTTGAGGAACAAATTGAAGAATGTGAAGATATAGAAATCTAGGACTATACAGTCTTAATCACAAGGGTTTCTAAAATCAAAGAACAACTTGAAGTAGCTGAGGAGAATATCGAAGAAGGAGAAATTGTAATGAATATTCAAGGAATTTCTGCAAGAAGGAGGTTGATCTCTTTCAGCAGAATCCGAGAAGAATGTGCACAAGAAGAAGCTTGACTCGTGACAAGAGAAGAAAAGATGGGAGAAACTGAAGATCAAGCTCTCGCAGTTCACACCAAGAAGAACTTCAAGAAGACGGAGAAGAAGGAGAACTTTCATCACAACAAGAAGAAGGACAAGAAAAAAAATAAGACCAAGAGATAAACTTCCAATGTTCGATTCTATACTTGTGATGAAAAGGGTCACTTTGCAAGAGATGTCCCATCAGGAAAAAGAGATACCATGCTTATATTGCCGAAGACGATGAACCAACAAACAAAATATTTAGATGAGAGAAGGATTATTAAGATGAAGAGAATGTGCTAATGTCAACACTTATTGGCACTATCTCACATGGAAGCAATGATTGGCTTGTGTATAGTGGAGCTTCTAAACACATGACGAGATACAAGGAATCATTCGTCAATATGTCTGAACATGAGTCACCACACAAGGTGAAACTTGGGGATGATTATTAATACCACATAAAAGGGAGTGGAGAATCTTCATACAAGCTTGACTCCAAGAAATCATTAAAGATGAAGGATGTTTTATATGTTCCAGGATTGAAGAGGAATCTTCTCTCGATCTCTACACTAGATTCAAAGGGAATTAGAGTTTCATTTGTTGATGGCCAACTTTTAATGTGGACTATAGGAAAGACAATAGAGGATGCAACATTGATTGGAGAATAAGACAGAGGCTTGTACAAGCTAAAGGGGTATCTTGAACAAGCACTAGTTCATGATTCAATTGAACCAAGCGAACTGTGGCACAGAAGGCTTGCACATGTACACTACGGATCACTACTGATGGCAAACAAAATAGAATCTGGACTGCTAGAGATCCAGGAAAAGCATGAAGGAATCTGTAAAGGATGTGCATAAGGAAAGAATGTGAAGAGTACATTTCCCAGCAGTGAGACCAAGGCCAAAGGAATACTATAGATAGTACACTCAGATGTATGTGGACCCATGTCTTCTAGCTCATTAAGCGGGTATGTGTACTATGTTTCTTTTATAGACGATTTATAGTGTAAGACTTGGATATATTTCTTGAAAGGGAAAAGTGAAGTTTTCAGTAAGTTCAAGGAATATAAAGCCTTGGTCAAGAACCAAACCGATAGGAATATCAAGACTCTATGGTCAGATAATGGTGGAGAGTTCACTTCAAAATATTTCAAGGAACTCTACAGAGAGTCTAGGATTAAAAGGGAGTTGAGCACTCCATACAATCCTCACCATAATGGGGTTGAAGAACGAAAGAACCGACCCATCATGGAAGCAACAAAAGTAATGTTGCATGACTAAGATATTCCTATACACCTTTGGGTGGAGGAAGCAAGAAAAATTATGTATGTATGGAACTATACTCTTCATCGATTACTTGACAACAAGACTCCTTAAGAGGATTTCTTAGGACAGAAACTAGAAGTCAACCATCTAAGAATATTTGGTTGCGTGGTGTACATACATATTCCAAAGGAGAAAAGGACCAAGATCGATACTTTTGAAGGAAGGGTATAATCATAGGATACAATGATACATCAAAGACCTAACAAATATACTTCCCAGGATTCGAGAAGATCGACATCATTAGAGATGTAAACTTTGATGAATACTCAGCATACTTCAGATCTAGGAGGACATCTATTCAATAGGTCCATGAGCCTGAAGAAATGAGATTCCTACATATGGATATTGGAGAAGAAATTACATAGGACCATGAAGATCATGACATGATAGGACCACAAGAACCGGTAGAGACAATCCTTGAAGAAGGATTCCCATAAGAGGAAACCATCATGGGCACGGGAGCTCATAGGAGAAGCTGAAAGGTATGGCACTTCAGAAGGAATACATAGAGAGAGAAAAGGGGAAAATACCTACAATAGCTATGTGCCTCTTCCGTGTGACATCATTTACAGAGAACCTTCCACCTATGAAGAGGTTGCATAAAATAAAGAATGGAAGGATGCCATGATTGAGGAATACCAATTGATCATGAAGAATGATGTCTGAGAGATAGTTTTGAGAACATAAAAGAAGTTTTTCATGACTTCAAAATGGATCCACAAGATTAAGCATGCTACAGAAGACAACATCGATAAATACAAGGAAAGGTTCATAGAATGAGGCTTTTCATAGAAAGAAGGCATAGACTATGAAGATACATTTGCACCCGTGACAAGGTACACTTCCATTAGGGCCATACTTGAATTTGTAGTAGTTATGAAATGGAAAATACACCAAATGGATGTCAAGAAAACTTTCTTGAATGGTGTAGTCGAGGAAGAAGTGTACATGGAACATCCACTAGGATTCGAGACAAATGAGAGGAAGACCCATGTATGCAAATTGAAGAAGGCCTTGTATGGATTGAAACAAGAACCGGGGACGTGGTATGACAGGATGGATAGCTTCCTGATGAGCTGAAGATTTACCAAGAGTGAAGCAGATTCCATCCTTTACTTCAAGGTTGAATATGTAAGACCAGTGATGATCATGTTATATGTTGATGACTTGTTTCTAGCAGGAGAAGAGGAAGTCATTAAAGATGCAAGGAGGAGACTTGATACAGAGTTCAAGATGAAATATCTAGGTATGATGCACTACTTATTAGGCATGGAGGTGTGGCAAAGTGCAGATGGGATCTTCCTTGGTCAAGGAAAGTATGTAGTGGAGATTCTAAAGATATTCAGAATGTTGGACTACAAGGAAATAACCACACCTATGGCATGTAACTTGAAGCTTCTGAGTGATGCTTCATCTGAGTCGGCTGATGGTATGATGTATTTCCAGATGATTGGATCATCGATTTATCTGGTGAATATGAGACCGGATATATGCTTCGTGGTGAACAACTTGATCCAGTTCCTAACGAATCCGATACATGTTCACCAAACAACTGCAAAGCATGTATTGAGGTACCTAAAAGGTACAATGGATTATGGGATCAAGTATAATAAGAATCAGAAGACTAACCTACACGGTTATGTTGATTCAGATTGGATAGGTAGCACCACTAATAGGAAGAGCACTTCGGTTCATTGCTTCATTTTGGGATCTGGCATGATCTCCTAGTTCAGCAGGAAGCAATCATGTGTGGCACTGAGTACAACCAAGGTAGAGTATCTTGTCACTTGCTCGGCTATTTGCGAGGTAGTGTGGCTATGAAAGCTATTGTCTCACTTGTTTGATATTCAATTAGATGTGACTTGTATCTTCTATGACAATAAGAATTGTGTGAAACTGTCAAAAAACCCTGTCTTCCATGACAAGTCGAAGCACATCGAGATTAAGTTCCACTATATCAGGGATATGGTGCAGAGAGGAGCAGTGAAGCTATAGTACGTAGGAACGGACGAGTAGATAGCCGATGTGTTGATGAAGCCTCTAGCTAGAGTGAAGTTCAAGTACTTTAGAGAAATACTTGGTGTGATACAGATTGATACCCCTCAAAAGAGGGAGTTATGTGTTATAGCATAACTAGAGAGACAGGTTGTCTGAGTGTAAAATCCTAGCGAATATTGTAGGTTGCAAAGACGTAATAAGTCCTGTAAGTTGTCCTTGGATGTAATAAGTGTTGGCGAAGCTTACAGGTTATCCTTGGATGTAATAAGTCTTGGAGAAGCTTACAGATTATCCTTGGATGTAATCAGTCTTGATATGATTCTATGCTAGAAATAATAGATGCATAATATCTCACATGGGAAATGAGACAAGTTCTTCAAGCAAGAGAAATCTTTGTGAAGTAGGATGCTCCAATGTAATCAGTCCTATAGGTTTTCCTTGGATGTAATTAGTCGTAGCGAAGATCGTAGGTTATCCTTGGATGTAATCAGTCCCAAGACAGGTTACTTGACTGTAAATATGATCCCTAGCATGGTATGCAGGTTACTCAAAATGTAAGAAGTCCTGTGGTTTTTCTAAGTGTAAAAAGATCCCTGGTGTGATACGCAGGTTACTAGGATGTAATACGCCTAAAGGGTGTTTGAACAAAAAAGGTCGTGGACACAGGTTATGTAGATGTAATAATTCCTTGAGGTTGACCTATAACTTAAAAGTCTTGATGCATCAAGTTGTTTGGTCATAATCAATCCTTACATATATATCTATATATGTGTGTGTTCCCATGTTGAGATGATTAGGTCATGAAGCACTTGAGGTGCACCTAGGTGGTTCTCCTTTACTTGTAGAATGCAAGTTGACTGTGGATTCCCTGTGTGCTTTGTTTTATTTGTACAAGACAAAATAGATGATACTGATATGACAAGATAAAGGTAGGAGATGCAGGTTATTTTTGTGACAATGTAAAGAAGGTCATGGACAGTTCCTATGAGATGGATTGCTCGAGATGTGATGAAGACTTGGATGAGGACTAGGACTACATCCAAATTGAAAGAGGGTTGGCTCTATAGAAACTTTTGATGACAGATAGTACCATTTGATGATCAATAATAAGATGATGATGGAAGCAACTATGATGATGACACCATGATGAAGGCTTGACCAAATGTATTGATGACTGTGGAAGAGAGAGAATACCTTCCTAGTTAAGAGGGATTGTTAATGTATTTGTAACTTCAGAATAGATTTTGATGTATATTATCATTGTATGTTGTTGTACCCCCATTAGAGACGTGTTTACCTCCTTGTGGGATGTATTTATTATGTCTATACCTTGAGTTACAACCTCTATTGTAATTCGAGGAAATAGTCCCCAGTGTAACATCATGTAATGTGTATTTCGAGTCTCCCTAGGAGAAGTCGGCCCTGTTAGGGAGACAAGTCGTCCCCAGTCATGTATTTAGCCAATCACTTGAAGGGTATAAATAGGGAGGCTCTCTCCTTCATTTAGACACACCTCACACACTCTCAAATTCGCATGAGAGAGAGAGAGAGACAAGGGAGGAGAGATAGATAGTTGTTGAATACTTATTATTACTGGGTTTGACCATTTTATGACACAATCTTTGTGATTGTACTATAATGAGGAATCTTGCGGGGTTTTCTCCTTTATGGTTTCCCCGGTGAAAATATTTGTGTCTTGTATATATATCTTATCTTATGCATCTTATTGTACTTGTTATTCTTTCAGATAAAGATCTTAAGTAAGCTGATAAGATCTAAGAAAAACTAACATATGCACTATTTTTTTGTTATGTTTCTTAAACATGTCAAAGTCTATGCTAAGATTACATATTAGAATCAAATATAGACTCTATAGCCATATATTATGATATATTTTTATTGTAAATGTACTACCCTATTTTGAACAAAGTGGTTCATTATCGAAGAATAATAAATTTGCATTGAATGTCGTTGTTTAAAATCATATTATTCTATTGCACACATTGATGTTCTTAATTGATTATGGTTTAATAATATTGGCCAGTAAATTGTATTTTTCCCTCAATTAGTCATTTAGAGTAAGTTAATCGAAAACTTGATGTTCTTCATTAATTATGCTTTAATATTATTGGCTAGTAAATTGAATTTTTTTCCTCAATTAGTCACTTTGAGTAAGTTAATTGAAAAATATTTAATATATATATATATACACACACACAGAGACCTATTACGATTTTGAATAAAAATATAATTTGATGGCTCTATCGGATTCTAAGTTCGATCTCTTTATAATTTGATAAGTGGAACCCTTTCATGTAGACTAATTATTAATGTAACAATGAAGACTTATTCCATTAAGTGAATTTAAACCTGAATCAATTTTGAAGGGCATAAAACTAAAAGAATTTAATCTTTTGTAGTTTTAAAATTTAACGCATTTGTTGTTAAAACTATATTTTGTTTAAGCTTTATAATTTATTTAGGAAATTAGTATGATTTTTCATTGAGGAAGAGATAAAATGATAGTAGTGATGGCGAGTTCCTGATACACTCAACAGTTGGCATTGTTTGTCAGAGAAGACAGATGTCAACATTAACTTTGATGGGTTCAACATCGACTTTGATAGGTTCAATATCGACTTCGACAAATTCAACACTTCGACATGCATCGTCAACACCGCCAATCGACGAACTATGACATATTGTCTTTCTATATTCTATTTGTCTGTAATGATTTAAATTCTGGAACAGTTCCAACTTCTCTTGTAACTGGATGTAATGGGAAGAAAACCCAAGTATTCTCACCACTATATTTAAGCATGTACATTATTGTAATATACAACAACAATGACAATATATAACATAGTAATAGGGATAGAAATAAAGAATAGATTGGTTCGAATTCTTGAATATTCCTTGTGTTTGTGTGTGAGTGTGTGTGTGTGTGTGTGTGTGTGTGTTTTTGTGTGTAGTGTATTTACTGATTTGCTTATTATTAATATTATTTCTCCATAATAGTACTTGATTCATACAATCGAACTTTTGTGCTCGTCATGCACCTTGGCGCAATTAGATCATTGGTCTCAGAGCTTGTTCATGCTTAAGTCCTATGTAGAGACTTCTATTGAGGTTACCTAACTTATGCTTGTTCAAACATGCTTGCAAACTCAACAATCCAAGAAGACACTACCTTTGACTTCGGAGTATCTATCTACTCACACCACTAGATCGAAGATGACTGGAGAAACAAACAATATACATGTAAATAAAAAGACAGAGCAACTCATAGAGCAAGCACTTTCTCAACAACAAACCGAAATGTTCACCCAATTCATGAGATTCACACATGATTCATCTTGACATAAAGATAATTCTCAACAATATCCAACTCCGACAAAATCAATCCATTCAAGGTGCAAATGAACTTGGACATACCGAATCTAGAATGCAAGAATGACATGGAATCCGTATACAATTGGGTACAACAACTAGAATCACATTACTCTGTGAAGCAACTCTCAAAGCTGAAAATATCACCATTTCATCCTGAAATATGTCGACATCTATGCACTGTTGGTGGGATCATATATCGACAAAGATGGAGAAGGACAGAGAACCCATAGAGACATGGCCGAAATTTGTAGAGTATGTTCAAAAGGAGTTCTAACCACCCAAGTACATTGAACAATAATATAAGAATTGGTTGCAACTAAGGCAATGGAAAGACCAGTCCATGCAGATTTACACCAACGAGTTCTATCTGCTAATGGCTAGACTTGGTGTTCTAGAAAAAGATAAATTATTTTTTTTAAAGTACTTCAACGTATTTTCCTTGTGCATTCAACAAGAGATGGAGTTTCTCACTATCAGTATGCTTGCGGATGCATTCCACTATGCTAGTAAGATTGAATCCAAACAAAAAGGAAAAGCACGCTTTGCCACTAAGCCGAAAGGAAAAAAAATTCGAGAAGAAGTCACCATCCAAATCCAACAAGTCAAGACACCCTTCTCATTTGACCCCATCAAAGCAAGACTATGGAAACAATCACTCTCAGAAAGACAAGAGGGAACGTAGAAAACAACCCCCTTCCAGAAAATGATGTGATTACATCTGAGTGCAAGGCTCAGAAGACATTTTTGGAAAAATTGTCTACCTTTGATGTCATGTCCCCACCTTATTAAACACCAAGAGTGTTGACTTTTATAAACACCTAGGGGTTCTAAGTGACATTAATTGATTAACCTAGGGAATTTTGATAAAGTAATTATCAAGGAGGCTTGTACTAAGTTTGATTCCTTGTCATTAATAATTATTGTGCAATTAAATATGTGGAAAATAAGTCTACATTAATTAATTAACCTAGGGAATTTTGATAAAATAATTATGAAGGAGGCTTGTACTAAGTTTGACTTCTTGACATTAATAATTATTGTGCAATTAAATATGTGGAAAATAAGTTTACATGTCAGAAGGGTGAACTTGGGCGTAGTTTCCATTATGAGGTTCAGTTACAAAAGTAGGCAGTGCATAAAAGATGTCATAGGCAAAAGAAAGCAGCTTTGGGCCTAAGGAGGGTGCAATTTATAAGTTGGATGAAAGGCATGGACAAGGAAAAATCTCACATGACACATACTTTCCAATTTCTCAAGGAGGGTGCACTACTTAGCTAGGGTTAGGGTTTTGGAAAGGGAAACTTTCTTAGCAGGTAATTGACTTACGCGACAAGTCACCAGTGCTCTATTTAATGATAATTAGAGCTCCATTACATAGTTTGGTTTATGATGCACCCCAAGGTTCACATTCCCCTTCTCTCTCTCCCCTTCTATCATATTGCAGGTGACTTTGAGATAAGGAGGATCCCATCATGTATAGATTGACTTCTGTAGCTGATATATACTCCTTTTGATCTGTATATGATAATAAGATTCTGTGCCATAGAGATTCCATGTTAAAATTCTCATGAGAAGAGATTTATGTGCCCATGAGAATGAATAATGAGAATGAATAGTGGGTTTTTTTACAGTTTAATGTAATGAGAATGAAATATTGTCCATGGAATAAGTATTAGATGGTATTATGTGTTAAATAATGATATATCATTCTATGAAATATTTCGTTAGTAGGTCTCAATAGAATATGGTCCGAAATTCATCCATTTTTGCACACCTCTACTGGTTGATTAGGACAATTCTACTAGTTTTACAGTTTTCTTCATTGTGGAATTTTTATGCATCCAAATTCCATTCTGAAAGTTGTTGTAGGAACTTTAACATACCCCAACACCTATCCCATCCCTTAGACAGTTATTTTGTTGAGGTTGTACCACATTTGGACTACCATCTTTCAATAGGGTCTCCTAGGGACAAAACTGCTGTTTTTTTCCAAATTGTTCCAAACAACCCCAAATCACTTCAGATATGTTCTAGTCTTTCTAAAACCTCATGTGAAGCTTATTACCCATATTTCCTTTGTATATTTCACAAACCCATGGTTTACTGGATGTAAAAGTTCTTCTTAGTTGCACGGTTGGGTGACTTAGAAGCATGGAAGCAGGTCTTAGCGGAGTTGATTCTAAAACCTAAATGGTCCCTGATTTACATGTGCTAAGAAAGGTAATTTATCTATCCTAAATTTTTCTTTGTATTTTCCTTAACCCTCTACAATCATTATTCCACAACTTTGTCAGTAAACCACAAAGTTTCCCCTTGCATCTTAAGTGGTAAAATTTTACTGCATAACTCTGATTGCACACCTAAGATAATAATTATAGAAGAGTTAGTATTATGATATGAATATAATATCAGATATATTATAGTGGTATCAGAGCATGGTCCTCCATACCTTCTCTTGATATTCATTAATGGGTCCAAAAATTAATTCTCATTCTTGAAAGGAAGGCCTCTGAAGAAGAGGAAATTGACTCTATGGAAGGGAGATTCCACGAAGATATGGATGAAAAGGATGAGTTCAGAAATTTTGTGGGAAATATGTTGAAAGGGATACAATACATTTTAACCAACATCATTCAGTCTGGTCAATATTCCAGAGATTTCCTAGCTAAGCATTTGGGTGCTAAAGATGGAGAAGGGAGCAACATTGGCTCCCAGTATGAAGAGAGAAAGATCATGGTGGGATCTATCTTAGGATAAGATTAGGATTCAGGATAGGAATATGGAATATAATATGAGCATAAGTTGCATCCATGACCCACCATTCCCAAGTTCATGGAATTCCCAAAGGAATACCCTGAAGTGCATACTGAAACAATTGCTTCATGGGAGGAGAAATTTGTTGCATATCAAACTTTCAGTGAGGAGTGCAAAATGGTTCCACCATTTAGATACTTTTGTGAAACTCAATATAGGGGGCATCCAAGAGGAGTTCAAAGGCTTCCATATCATAATTTTGAGCTAAGAAATGCCATTGGAAGAATTAACTTACCTTACTTTGATGGCACTTCCAAGTGCACAGTGAGATCTTGGATTGAGAAATTGGATACATGTTTCTAGTTGAATCCTATGGCAAAGAAGGATGCCATCAAGTTGGAATCCTCACACCTTGATGGATAGGCCAATGATTTTTGGCTTCATGGTATGAATACCTTGGTCCATGATCAATTAGTTACCTATGAGGAATTCACTCGGATATTGGCAAAAAGGTTTTATAGGAAAGATCCCGACATTTCTTTTCGTCAATTGGCCCATATTAGACAAGTGGGAACTCCTAAATCTTACATATTAGAATTCCAAAAGGTGGCAGTGATGGTCACTGATATCTCATAAGATATTTTGATCCTTTTTTTATAGAAGGACTAGTAGAACCTTTGAAAGGGCTGGTGAAAGCTTACTGACCCACAACTCTGCAAGAAGCGATGAGCAGAACTAGAGACCTGCAAGATGCCATTCCAAGGACCAAGTGTTGATGTAATTGTAACTTTGGAATGTATTCACCTATGTATCTTATGTCTTGTACCCCAATGTTTATTTCGGGATGTGCCTATAGTGTAATTGAGTCATGTCATGCCCCGATATTCTGATCAGGAGGATCTCTAATGTAAACAAGTCATGTCAAGTCATTGTGGATAACCCTCCTATTTTCTAAGGGTTAAAGTCCCTGCAGTTCCGAGGCACTAGGGTTATTAGACTCTCCTAGAGAGGTTGGCCCTAGTAGGGTTTTATTCATGTCGGGAATTAGTATAAATAGAGAGGTGACCTCTCTATTTATCACACACTCACTCACACTCAGTTGTAGCGCAATAGCTGAGGAAGAAGAAGACACTCGGGCTAGAAGAAAGAGGTTACTGTTGTCGGGAGATCATCTTAATGTTTTGGGGTTTTACTCTTGGTGTTGATTCTATCTCTGAGAAAGTTGTGGGGTTTTCTCCATTTATGGTTTCCCCGAGGAAAAACACTGTGTTCATTGTCTCTTGTGTTTTATTGATGTCCTTGTTATTCTCTCAGTTAAAGATCCTAATAATGCTAGCTTAATGTTAAAAATCTAGCATGGTATCAAAGCTAACCTAAGAAGAAGACATTGTGCAGCTACGAGAACTAGGGATTCCTACTTTGTGGATATTTCTCTGTAGATTTTCATCAAAATAAGGTTGGATTAACTCTCCTCCTTAGGGCGCATCTTTCTATTGAAGCAGAATCCCATTCTAAGATTTTTCAGTTTTGGACCCAACAATGTTGCCGAAAATTAGGGCTTTTCGCAGAAGAGGAATTTTTCAGTGAGCCCAGCCCTGGATTGATCTCCACCCCAAAATCGAAGTTAGGGATCAATTTCAAAGCATTTGGTTGGACAGAACTCTGGAAAAGCAAAACCCTAATCTACTCCTGAACTAGTACTGCAGGATTTCATCTCCAAATCCAGATCTGACATCTTGACTTGGTAAGATCTAAATATTTTTTATTTCCATTTGAGGTTCTCAGTTAAGATGTCTCATCATACCAAAATTGATGAAAACCTTGAGGGAGCTGATAAATTCCGAGCCTGGAAGTATAGGATCTCCCTGGTCCTGGAAGAAAATGAGTTGGACTCCTACATCCATGAGGAGGTTCTAGTTCCAGAGGGAGATGAGGCAAAGGCCTTACATAAGAAGAAGTTGGTTATGGCAAAGAGAATCATTATTAATTCTATCAAATATCACCTCATACCACAGGTGTCCTCCCTCAAGACACCTAAAGCTATGTTTGATGCCCTAACCAAATTGTTTGAAGGGAAGAACATAAACCGGAAGATGAATCTTGAAATCAGTTGAAGAATGTGAAGATATAGAATGCAAAGACCATCCAGTCTTACTTCACAAGGTTTTCTCAGATCAAAGAACAATTGGAAGTAGTAGATGAAGAAGTAGAGAATGCAGATATTGCGATGACCACATTGAATGGTCTCCCTAGATCATGGGACTCCTTTATTCAAGGAATCTGTGCCAGAAAGAAGTTGGTCAAATTCAGTAGAATGTGGGAAGAATGTTCTCAAGAAGAAGCTCAAATAGAAGCTCAAGAAGAGAAGATGGGAAGTGAAGATCAATCTCTCACAGTAAAATCCAAGAAATCTAGATCCAGCCACCACAGAAGTAAGTACTCTCATCGAAGGAATAACTCTAGAAAGCCTAGAGATTTGTCTAAGTACATTTGCTATACATGTGATGAAGGAGGACATTTTGCTAGAGACTATCCTAAGAATAAAAGTAGCTCTCACAAGAAGAAGGGAAACAAGAGAAGACATCATGCTCATGCCGCAGAGGATGATGAACCTTCCACAAAGAGAAACAAAAAAGTCAGTGATGATTCTTCAAGTGAGGAAGAATATCTCTCACGAGAACTATCACACATGGAAACAATGATTGGCTTATAGACAGTGGTGCTTCCAAGCACATGATCTGAACATGAATCACCTCACAAGGTGAAACTAGGAGATGACTACCAGTATCCAATAAAAGATAGTGGGGAATCCTCCTATAAGCTAGACTCTGGAAAGTCTATGATAATGAAGGATGTATTGTTTGTACCTGGACTAAAGAAGAATCTCCTCTCCATATATGCATTAGATGCAAAAGGAATGAGGGTTGCATTTATAGATGGTCAAGTCATCATGTGGCCAAAAGGAAAGACCATTGATGATGCAATAGTGATTGGCGAACAAGAAGGAAGCTTATACAAATTGAAGGGCCATCCAGAACAAGATTTGGCCCATGACACAGTAGAGCCAAATGAACTTTGGCATAGAAGGCTTGCAAATGTGCACTACAGAGCACTACCTCTTGCAAGGAAAGTTGTTGAAGGTCTCCCAGAAATGTAGAAAAAACATGAAGGTGTATGCAAAGGATGTGTGAAAGGGAAGAACACAAAGAAGACATTTCCAAGTAGCGAAATCAAGGCAAAAGGAATCTTGGAAATCATCCATTCCGATGTATGCGGTCCAATATCATCCATTTCACTAAGAGGGTATGCATATAATGATTTTTCTAGGAAGAAATGGATCTACTTAATGAATAATAAAGATGAAGTATTCAGCAAATTCAAGGAATTCAAAGCCTTGTTTGAGAACCACACTGAAAAGAACATCAAGACCTTTCGATCAGATAATGGCGGAGAATTCACTTCAAATGAATTCAAAGAGCTATGCAAAGACTCAGGGATTAAGAGGGAGTTGTCCACTCCTTATAATCCACAACAGAATGGGTTTGCAGAATGAAAGAATAGAACTATCATGGAAGCTGCAAGAGCTATGCTTCAAGATCAAGATCTTCCTATGCATCTTTGGGCAGAAGCAGCCAGAACAACGGTGTATGTATAGAACCGTACTCCACACAAAGTGCTCAAGAACAAGACTCCTGAAGAATTCTTCTCCAGCAAGAAACCAGAAGTCATCCATCTCAGAATATTTGGCTATCCTGTGTACATAGACATTCCAAAAGAGAAGAGGACAAAATTAGATCCTTCAGGAAAGAAGGGCATATTTGTGGGATACTCTGAAAGCTGGAAGGCTTACATAATATACTTCCTAGGGTTCAAGAAGATTGACACCAGCAGGGATGTGACATTTGATGAAGACACAGCTTACAATAAATCCAGAAAGAAACCTACTGAAGAACCTGAAGAAGAAGAAATTCCCAAGAATCATGATACAACCATTAATGAAGAAGTTCAAGAAGAAGATTGAGAATTTGAAGATCCTTAAGAAATTGTAGATCCACCTCTGGAGAAGAATCCTCATAAGAGGAAACCTGCTTGGGTACGTGAAATTATCCAAGGTGCAGAAAGATATGGAGCTTCAGAAGAAAAACCCAGAGGAAGAAAGAGAACTAGATGATGTTCTAGTTATGTAGCCTTACTATGTGACATTATTGATAAAGAACCTTCCAACTATGAAGAAGCGGTAGAACAGAAAGAATGTAAGGATGCTATGATCGAAGAGTATCAATCGATCATGAAGAATGATGTTTGGGATGTTGTCCCAAGACCAGAAGGGAAGTCCATTGTAAATTCCAAATGGATCTAGAAGATCAAGCATACTGCAGATGGCAGCATCAAGAAACATAAAGCAAGATTTGTGGCTCGAGGTTTCTCTCAGAAAGAAGGAATAGATTATGAAGAAACCTTTGCACCTGTAGCCAAATACACTTCCATCAGATCAATACTTGCTCTGGCTACAGTGATGAAATGGAATATACACCAGATAGATGTCAAGACTGCTTTCTTGAATAGTGTAGTGGAAGAGGAAGTGTATGTGGAACATCCACTCAGTTTTGAGACACATGACACAGAGGCTCATGTGTGCATATTGAAGAAATCCCTGTACAGTTTGAAACAGGCACCCAGGACATGGTATAGTAGAATTGATGGTTTCCTATCTAGTTTGAGCTTTACCAAGAGTAAAGCAGATTCCAACCTTTACTACAAGGTTGAAGATGGCAACCCAGTGATACTCCTGTTGTATGTGGATGATCTGTTTGTAACAGGTATGGATGGGTTGATTGCTAATACAAAGAGGAAACTAGCTACCGAGTTCGAAATGAAGGACTTGGGTATGATGCACTATTTTTTAGGCATGGAGGTGTGACAAAATGTAGATGGGATCTTCCTTGGACAAGGGAAGTATGTATTAGAGATCCTGAAGAGATTTAGGATGATGGACTGCAAGGCCATAACCACACCTACGGCATCGAACTTGAAGCTATTGAGTGATGTTACATCAAAAGCGGTTGATGCTATGATCTATCGTCAGATGATTGGATCCTTGATGTATGTGATGAAAACGAGACCAGATATTTGCTTTGCTATGAACACCTTGAGCCACTTTTTGATAGATCCGAGACATGTTCACTTGACTGCTGCAAAGCATATTCTGAGGTACTTAAAGGGTACAGTTGATTATGGGATCAAGTACAAGGTGAATCAAAATATTAACCTAGAGGGTTATGTTGATTTAGATTGGGGAGGTAGTGCCATCGATAGGAAGAGAACTTTAGGATGCTGCTTTAGTTTGGGATCAGGTGTGATCTCTTGGTTTAGCTGGAAGCAATTGTGTGTGGAATTGAGTACAACTGAAGCAGAGTATGTTGCAGCTTGTTTAGCTAGTTGTGAGGCAGTATGGCTGAGGAAGATGCTGTCTGATTTATTTGATCTCCAGTTGGATGCTACTTGTATACATTGTGACAACCAGAGTTATGTAAAGTTGTCAGAGAATCCATTGTCTCATGACAAGTCAAAGCATATCGAGATCAAGTATCACTATATCAGGGATATGGTGCAGAGAGGAGCAGTGAAGCTTCAGTATGTTGCGACAGAGGAATAGATAGTTGATGTATTGATGATGCCATTGGCTAGAGTGAAGTTTGAGTACTTCAGGGAGAAGCTTGGTGTTCTCCAGATTGAGGTTTCCTCCAAGAGAAGATGATGAAGACCGAGAGCCATTTTGACATGGTGAGAGGATTGGTTCCTTCCATGGTCAGATGTAAGGGCTGAGTCTTTCTATCATGGTGAGAGGATTTGGTTCCTTAAATGTCAGATATGAGTGCTAAGACATTCTGATGTGACTGTAGAATTGGTCTCTACATGATCAGATGTAAGGGCTAAATTCCATTCTGGGAATGGAGGTGCCTAGTTAGTTACTAGGAAAACTCAGTCTAGGACTGAGATCCATTTCGATTTGATAGAGGGATCTGTTCCCACTTGATCAGATGTAAGCGTTGAACCATTCTGTCATGGTTAAAGGATTAGGTTCCTCCCATGTCAGATGTGATTGTTGGCCATTCTGATGAGTAGGTCAGATGTAAGGGCAACTGCCATTCTCTGGGAGAATGGAGGCGCCTGGTCAGTTACTAGGTTTCTCAGTCTGGGACTGGGGGCCATTCTGATAGAACTATAGGATTGGTTTCTACATTATCAGATGTGAGTGCAAGCCCTTTCAATGTGGTGCTTTCGAGCATGGTCGATTGTAAGTACTGAGCCTTTTCGATGAGGTGCTTTCAAGCATGGTCGACTATAAGTGATAATCCTTTTTGATGTGGTGTCTTCAGACATGGTCGGATATAAGTGCAGAGCCTTTTCGATGCGGTCTGATTGCACATGGTTAGATATAAGTGCTGAGCCATTCTGGTGCAATGTGTTTACACATGGTCAGATGTGAGTGTTGGGCCTTTTTGACAAGATGAGGTCAGATGTGAGTGCTGGGCGTGCCTTTCTGACAAGATGAGGTCATATGTAAGAGCTGGGTGGGCCATTCTGACTTAAGTGTCAGATATAAGCGCTGAAGAAGACCTACATGAAGGGTAGGCCTACAAGACTGATTCCATAGAACTTCCTGTGACGAGAAGAATCAAGAGATAGCACCAATGATGACAATGATACAAACTTGATGATAATCCAGATCAAGTGATGATCTGGGTGTGATGATGATCCAGACTTGATGATGATCTAGATCAAGTGATGAGCCAGAGTTGATGATGATACAGTGATGATCGAGCAGTGATGATCCAGTGGTCGTGATGATGCAGATCCCGTGATGAAGAAGACTTGAAGAAAAAGATGACTTGAAGATGAAGAAGACTTGAAGAAAAGGATGACTTGAAGATGAAGAAGATGAAGAAGACGAAGAAGACCTAAAGACGATGATGACTTGAAGATGAAGACAAATTGAAGATAAAGACAACTTGAAGATGACAATGTTGAGATGATCCAGTCGATATAGAGAAGAAGATCAATGCTGAAAATTGTGTCGAAAGAATACCTTCCTAGTTAAGAGGGAGTGTTGATGTAATTGTAACTTTGGAATGTATCCACCTATGTATCTTGTGTCTTGTACCCCGATGTTTATTTCGGGATGTGTCTATAATATAGTCATGTCATGCCCCAATGTTCCAATCGAGAGGATCTATAATGTAAACAAGTCATGTCAAGTCATCCTGGATAACCCTCCTATTGTCTAAGGGTTAAAGTCCTCACAGTTCTGGGGAACTAGGGTTATTAGACTCTCCTGGGGAGGTCGGCCCTAGTAGGGTTTTAGTCATGTCAGGAATTAGTATAAATAGAGAGGTGACCTCTCTATTTATCACACACTCACTCACACTCAGTTGTAGCGCAATAGTTGAGGAAGAAGGAGACATTGGGGCTAGAAGAAAGAGGTTACTGCTGTCGGGAGATCATCTTACTATTTTAGGGTTTTACTCTTGGTGTTGATTCTATCTCTGAGGAAGTTGCGGGGTTTTATCCATTTATGGCTTCCTCGAGGAAAAACACTGTGGTCATTGTCTCTTGTGTTTGATTTCTGTGCTTGTTATTCTCTCAGTTAAAGATCCTAATAATACTAGATTAATGTTAAAAATCTAACACCAAGTATCCTCCTATACCCTCTATTCCTATTAAATTGAAAAATCAAAGGCCTCTGGTGAGTAAATTTCTTTCCCCTAGAAATAAATATTACTCCTACAAGGATCAGGATGAGCAGAGGAGGAAAAAAAAATTTTCCTACCAAGAACCTTGGGTTCCAGGCCACAAGTGTGCCAAAGGGAAGGCAAACTACATTGAAGTGTTCTTAGGAAGTGATGAGGATATGGTGGAAGAAGATGAGATGGTAGATGGAGAATATGAAATAGCTGAAGAAGAGGAGAAACTCCCTCACACCAACAACAAAATTATATTACTCAATGGAGTACCCCGGTTCCATACATTGCGGTTGAAAGGAGTACTGTAAGGACAAATAATCATAGTCCTTGTTGATGGGGGTGCCACCCACAATTTTAATGGTGCAGCCCTAGTGGATAAAAGATAGCTTCCAACTGAGTCTTTTCAAGGATTCACTATGGTCATTCTATGGAACCATACCATGGAATGCAATCGATGGATTCCAAACCTGCAAGTGAATCTAGGAGACTACACAATGAAAGAAAACCTTTATGTTGTCAATGTGGAACACACCAGCATGGTTTTGGGAGTTCAATTATTGTACTCTATTGGAGAAAATTCCATGAATTACAAAATACCCCAAATAAGTTTCAAAGATGCCGAAGGAAAATCAGTAGTTCTGAAGGGTATGAATACTTACCCCAACCAATTAATTTCTGCCAACAGTATGAGATTCATCCTGAGACATGGAGACATTTAATAGGTTGTTGAATGTCAGATTACCAATGAGGTAACTACAACTAAATTTTCCTACCAACCCAAAGAAATATAAAAGTTGTTGCACAAGCACAAGGTGGTTTTTGAAAACCTTCCATGTGGCAGGCCACCTGATCATGGCATTGAACACTGAATTGAGTTGGAAGTTGGTACACTTCCAATAAAAATCCACCCCTACAGGCATCCAAAGAGATTTAAGGATGATATTGATAAGGCCATCAAGGATCTCCTTAAGTTGGTCCTCATCAGACCAAGCTCTAGTCCTTTTGCTTCTTCAGTGGTTCTGGTGAAGAAGAAGGATGAGACACTCAGAATGTGCATAGACTATCGAGCCTTGAACCTAAAAACCATAAAGAACCGGTACCCAATTCCCTGGATTGATCAACTGATGGATGAACTGCATGGAACAAAATTATTCTCCAAAATAGACCTCTGGTCAGGATTCCACCAAATCAAAATGAGGGAGGAAGACATATAGAAGAAAACCTTTCGTTGTTATTTTGGCCACTTTGAGTTTTTGATCATGCCATTTGGCTTGACTAATGCTCTGGAAACCTTCCAATCATGCATGAACAAGGTGTTCAATGAGCAGCTCTGTAATTATGTCCTTGTCTTCTTTAATGATATTCTGATTTATAGTAGGACATGGGAGGAGCACTTGCTCCACTTATATGTGGTGATCACTATACTTGTAGATCAACACTTCTATGCCAAGTTTTCCAAGTGTGAGTTTGGCATGACCAAATTTCTCTATGAGCAGCTCTGTAAGTATGTCCTTGTCTTCTTTAATGATATTCTGATTTATAGTAGGACATGAGAGGAGCACTTGCTCCACTTATATGTGGTGATCACTATACTTGTAGATCAACACTTCTATGCCAAGTTTTCCAAGTGTGAGTTTGGCATGACCAAATTTCTCTATCTCGGCCATGTGATTTTCCAAGAAGGGGTCAAAGTGCACCAAGAAAAAATAGAGGCCATATTGGGTTGGCCAAACCCAAGGAACCTCACCAAACTGAGAGGCTTCATTGGCCTTTGCAATTACTATTGTAAATTTGTCAAAGGGTATTCCTAGTTCACTGCACCTTTGATAGATCTGACTAAGAAGGGTGCATTCAGTTGGAATGGGGAGGTCGAACATGATTTCCAAAAGATGAAGGAGATAATGAGAATTTTTCCGGTACTTTATTTACCTGATTTCTCCAAACCTCTTGTGTTGGAATGTGATGCCTCTGGAGAAGGCATTGGAGTTGTTCTGATGCAAGAGAAGCACCCTATTTCATTCGAGAGCAAAAATTTGCAGCCTCAAGAAAGGTTGTATTGAATCTATGACAAAGAGATGTTGTCCATTATGCATGCATTGGCCAAGTTCTGACAGTATTTGGTGGGAGGTAAATTCATAGTGAAGACTGATCACAACAGTCTTAGAAAATTCCTAACCAAAAAAGAGCTCAATGACAGGCAGCAGAAATGGGTGAGCAAAGTCCAGTAATATGAATTTAATATTGAATATAAAAAGGGGAAGATGAATGTTGTGGTTGATGCACTTTCCCTCAATCCCACACTCTCTTTGTTTTAGATTCTAACTGAGTGGAAGATACAGTTTGGCTCTAAATATTCAAAGAATCAGTTTGCTTGTGAAGTTTTGTATGGGGTAAGAAAGAATGAACAATACAAGGTACATGATGACCTCATCCACTGCAAAAATAGAATCTTCTTAGTGCCCGAGTTTGCACTAAAGAGAAAATTTTGGAAGATGCACATGATGGACCAGTGGCTAGCCACCCTGGTTTTCTGAATACTTACCGAAAGGTAAGAGAGAGATTCACATGGAAGGGTCTCAAAGATGATGTTCTCATACATGTGAGGGAATGTTCTACATGCCAGCAGAACAAAGTGGAGCACACACACCCTGTTGGACTCATCCATCCTCTCCCTATTCCAGAACAAAAATGGGAGAGTGTCTCCATGGACTTCATCACTGGGATTCCAAAGACTCAAGGGAAATACAAAATTTATATAATGGTTGACAGGTTAACCAAATTTCCATACTTATTTGCATTCACCTCCACTATTTCAGCTAGTGATTTTGCTGCTCTATTTTTCAAGGAAGTTTTCAGGCTTCATGGATTTCCCAAAACCATAATTAGTGACAAGTACAACAAATTTACTAGTACCTTTTGGCAGGCTCTGTTTGGGACGATGGGAACAAACCTGAATATGAGCACCAACTATCACCTCTAAACAGATGGACAAACTGAATGGGTGAATCAATGGCTTGAAGGGAACCTCCGTAACTATGTCATGGGACAACAAAGGTCTTATGCCACCTCCCTGCACCTGGGAGAGTTATGCTATAATACTACCTTCAATCTCTCCATCAGGATGACCCCATTTATGCCCTTGTATGGGTAGGAGGCTCCATCTTTTTCATATTTCATGTTTGGATACTGCAGAGCCCAAAAAGATAAATATTGGTTACGTGAAAACCATGACATTCTAAGGGCATTAAAAGAGAATTTACAGGTGGTGCAGAACCAACATAAAATGTATGCAGATAAGCACTAGATTGATAGAGTATTCCAGGTAGAATACTTAGTCTACCTAAGGCTGCAACCTTACAAGAAATATTCCTTGAAGAAGAAAGGGGTTGAAAAGCTTCAACCAAGATTCTATGGTCCCTACAAGATTCTAAGAAAAAATGGTGAAGTGGCCTACGAATTGGAACTGCCATCAGAGAGTAAGATCCATAATGTTTTCCTTTTATCCTGTTTGAAGAAAATAGTTGGCCAACAGATAGTGGCATTAGAAGAAATACCACCCCTATATGATGAAGTCCATTTGGTCTTATTACCATAGAAAGTGTTGCAGTTCAGAGAATGGAAACTGAGGAACAAAACCATCAAAGAATATTTGATACAGTGGAAGGGGTTACCCAGTGAAGATGCCACTTGGGAGGGTGAGAATATCTTGCAGCATCCTGGTTTTCTTCTGCTTGGGGAGAAGTAGATTTGGGAGAGGAGGACTGTCATGTACCCACCTTATTAAACACCAAGACTGTTGACCTTGATAAACACCTAGGGGTTCTAAGTGACATTAATTAATTAACATAGAGATTTTTTCTAAAATAATTATGTAGGAGGCATGTACTAAGTTTGATTTCTTGTCATTATTAATTATTGTGCAATTAAATATGTGGAAAATAAGTTTCCATATCATGATGGCGTACTTGGGCAAGCCAACTTGCCAAGGAGGAAAATTAGAAACTGTCAAAGGACTGACAAAAGCAAGCAAACGAAAAAAAGGGGAAAGTACCAAAAGCCAAGAAAAAATAGTCAGACACAAAAGAGGAACCTTTGGGCCAAAGGAGGGTGCAGTTTCCATTTATAGGTTCAGTCACAAAAGAAGAAGGCCATAAAAGTTGTCATTAGGAAAAGTAGGAAACTTTAGGCCAAAGAAGGGCGTAGTTTCCATTCTGGGGTTCAATTACAAAAGCAGTTCAGAAAAGTTGTCATAGGAAAAAGTAGGAAACTATGGGCCTAAGAAGGGCACAGTTTATAAGTTGGATGAAATACATGGACATGGAAACATCTCACATGATATCTACTTGCCAATTTCTTAAGGATGGCGCACCACTTGGCTAGGGTCAGGGTCTTAGCAAGGGAAACTTGCACAGTAGGTGATTGACTTGTCCGACAAGTCATTAGTGGTATATTTAATGATAATTCAAGCTCCATTTCATATTTTGGTTGATGATTATTTTGTTTTTAATGAAGCTAAGGCTTCCTTACTGAGTTTTATGCCTCAGTCTCTTGGGAGATGCACCCCAAGGTTCCCATTCCCCTTCTATCTTATTGTAGGTGAATTTTAGTTAAGGAAGATCCCATCATGTTCAACTTGACTTATGTAGATGATGTATACTCCTTCTGATATGTATATGACAGTAAGATTCTGTCCCATAGAGATTCCATGTTAAAATTCTCATGAGAAGAGATTTATGTTCCCATCTAGTGAGTTTTTTTATAGTTTAATTTAGTGAGAATGAGTTATTGTCCATGGAAGAAGTATTATATGGTTTGATGTGTTAAAAAATGATATATTAGTCTCTAAAAATTTTCATTAGTAGGTATGAATACAATCTAGTCCGAAATTCATCCATTTTTGCACACTCCTGCTATTTGACTAGAAAATTCTACTAGTTTTACAGTTTTCTTCATTGTGGAAGTTTTATGAATCCAAATTCCATTCTAAAATTTCATGTAGGAAGTTAAAATACCCCACCACCTATCTCATCCCTCAGAAATTGATTTCGTTGAGTTCATACCACATTTGGACATCCATCTTTGCATAGAATCTCTCCTGTCCAAAACTGCTAGTTTTTCCCAAATTGTTGCAAACAACTCCAAACTAGTACAGATCCATTCCAACCTTACTAAAACCTCATGTGAAGCTTATTACATGTCTAATAACACCTATGTACATTGCACAAACCTATGTTTGAATGGATGTGAAAGTTCTTCTTAGTTGCATGATTGGGTGACCCAGAAGCGTGGAAGTAGGTCTCAGCAGAGCTGATTCAGAAACCTAAACGGTCTTTGATTTACATGTTCTAGGGAAGGTAAATTCTATGTCCTAAATTGTCCTTGGTATTTTCCTTAACCCTCTTCCATATTCCACAATTTTGTCAGTAAACCACAAATCTCCCCTTGTATCTTAAGTCGTTAAATTTTATTGCACAACTCTGATTGCACACCTCAACTACTAATTATAGAAGAATTAGTATTATGATTTGAATATCAGATCAAGGATGTTACAGCCTCAACTACCATCAACAAAGAGGACCAATAGCTCATGTTCCATACACATATATGGGTTCAAAACAATCCATTTCATTTGATTGCGGATAATGGAATCCATAAGAACTTTGTTTCTAAAGATCTCAGGAAGAAACTAGGTCTTGTCACCACTCCACATCCTCAACCTTATAATATCGGTTAAATGAAGAATGGACAGGAACTGAGGATCACCCGAGAATGCAAACTCACCTACTTCATTAATCATTTTGAAGATGAAGTACTCTCTGACGTGGCACCGCTTTCCGTAGCCGATGTCTTGTTTGGGAAACCTTACTTATGGGATCGAAATGGGTGTTATTAGCCACAACCTTAGAATTTTATTGTCAAAATACGGAACCAGTGGTATGGTATACAAGAGCGACGACTTACACCAACGGTTGTGATGATATCTTCTCAACAGAAAAATAATCTCATCAACAATGCTCAGAGATTCACATTGATCATGATCAAGACTCAACATCCCAGGAATACTACAACAACTAGTTGACTCACCAACCAGTGTAACTCCCAACAACAACAACATATCGAAAATATTCTTAATGAATACATGAACATATTTCAAGAGCCAGATGCAGTACCTCTACACTCCTATGTAAAACACTCCATTGAACTTGTTCATGGTTCTTCATTACCTAACACATCCATTTATAGAAGATCCATTATCGAGAATGAAAATATTCTTAGATAGATTCAAGATTTGATCAATAAAGGTCACATCCGACCTAGCTCCTCCCCTTGTGGAATTCCAATCGTCCTCATTCCAAAGAAATAAAGGACTTGGCACATGTGCATCGATTACTGGTCCTTAAACAAGATTTTGGTAAAGAATAAATAACCTATGCCAAGGATAAATGAACTAATTGATTGTCTGAAAGATGTTAAATTCTTTACTAAGCTTGACCTCAAATTGGGATATCATAAAATTCCAATCTAGCCCACCGATGTATGGAAAACTACTTTCAAAACCAAAGAATGATTGTTTGAATGGTTAGGCATGCCTTTTGGCTTAACCAATGCACCTGCGACCTTCATGCGATATATGGATGACATTCTTCGACCTTTCGTTAGCAATTTTGTCATTGTCTACCAAAACGATACCTTGATTTTCAGTCAATCATGGGAAGAACATGTCCGACAATTTCAACAAGTCCTCGACACTCTTTTCCAACATCGACTCTATTTGAACATGGACAAATGTTCATTTGCGATGAAAAACATCAAATATTTGGGGTATGCAATCTACTCTGTAGGCATTCACATCGATCCAGACAAAGTAAAAATCCTTCCTTAAAACATTCATGAACTAAGAAGTTTTCTTGGTTTGGCAAATTTTTATTGATGATTCATACTCAACTTTAGTCGCATGCCCTAGCCTTTGAATCAGTTGACTAAGGTAAATGGGAAAATTGTCTTCAAATAGACATTGACACAACAACAAGCTTTTCAGCAACTCAAACACAAGCTCCGTACTGCACCAGTACTTGTGTTACCTGATTTGCATCATCTTTTTGAGATTGAGATGGATGCATTGGACTATGCCTTGGGCGTAGTGATAACTCAATCTGGTCACCCAATCTTTTTTTCATTACGAAACTTTTAATGAAACTGTCAGAAGCTATTTGACGTATGAAAAGGAAATGTATACCATTGTGCAATCCCTTAAGCAATAGAGGCATTACATTCTTGGAAAGGAGACGGTCATTTTTACTGACCACAAGCCTTTACAGTTTGCCCCGTCCCAGCTGAAGTTACAAACAACTCGACAACTCAAGTGGATTAATTACCTGCAACAATTCCAGTTGGTAATTAACTATCAGAAAGGTAAATCCAATGCCGCGGCTGATTGTTAGTGTCGACCACCCATTACTCTGATTTTTATAGTGATGAGAATGCAGGGCTACGACACCACTACTTGGCCTCAATTGTATTTGGTAGATTGCAAATTTTCAGCAATTTATCAACATCTTCAAACCGATCCACTATCCTCTACCAACTATTTCCTGAAAGACACCTTACTATATAGGCTTGGACAACTTTGTGTACCGACATGTGAGCATTGACAGAAGCTCATTTGGATGCGTACTACAACAAGACTGCAGGACACTTTGGAGTAGATAATCCTCTTGCCATCCTCCAAAAGTAGTTTTATTGGCCTTCACTTAAGTATGACATCAACAGGTACATTCAATCATGCATGGTTTGTGTCATTGCTAAGTCGTTGAATCGATGACAAGGATTGTACATGCCTTTGTCGGTTCCTAGTCAAACATGGGACTCTATTTCTATGGACTACTTGACTGGATATCCTACTACCAAACATCAGCATTATGCAATCTTAGTAGTAGTAGACATATTTTCCAACATGACCATTCTCATTCCATGCAAGAAGACTATGACAACACAACAAACTACTTAGCTCTTCTTTGAACATGTCTGGAAACATTATGGTTTACCGATGACCATCATTTCCGATAGAGATTTCATATTTGTCAGTGTCTTTTGGAAAAATCTCTGGAAATAACTCGGTACACAAATCTCCCTATCAATAGCTTTCCATCCTCAAACAGACGGACATATGAAAGTTGTGAATTGCTTGGTACTACAACTACTCCGTATGTACAACCACAATCATCGTCGGATATGGGATGAGCTAATGTGGAAGCTAAGGCCCGACACGATAAGTATCATATCCCTCATTCATTTCAAATTTGGGATTAAGTCTGGTTGCATCTCAAGAAGAAACGCTTCAGTGGTCCATGCAGGAAGTTGAAGCCTTTGCGATATGGTTTGTACATTATTCTTAAGCATATTGGAGAAAACGCTTTTCAGCTCGACATTCCTTCATTCCTGGGTCTGCATCCTGTATTTAATGTGGATCTATTTTGACCATACCACACACCACTATTGGAACATAACGAATTGCAGACAACAAAACCCAAAGTCATCCATCTAGATGTTCAGGAGCCTCTTCCTTGCGACACCATTGCAGGACGATGAATACGCCATACATGGAAGAACGCAATTCCCTAGGTTTAGATGGCTAAAGCCAAACAAATCCCAACACAAGAAAAACAATACTATGCTACTGAAATAACCAACAAGTTTGCTCATCTATATGAGCAAATAATGATGACTGTTGTTTCTTAAGGAAGGAGTAATGACCCACCTAGCAGTTGGCATTGTTTGTCGAAGATGACGGGTGCCAACATCGAATTTAATAGGTTCAACATCGACTTCCACAGGTTCAATATCGACTTCGACAAGCTCCTCACTTCGACATGTTCAATATTGACTTCGATAGGTTCAACACCTCGACATGCATCGTCAACACTGACAACTGACAAACTACGAAAGATTGTCTTTCTATCTTCGAGTCGTCTGTAACGGTTGAATTTCTGAAACCGTTCCAACTTCTCTTGTAACTGAACGTAACGGGAAGACAACCCAATCATTCTGAACACTCTATTTAAGCATGTACATTATTGTAATATAAAGCAGTAATGAAGTGTATAACAATGTAACAAAGATATAAATAAAAAAGAGATTGTTCGAATTCTTGCATATTGTCTATGTGTATGTGTATGTTTTTGTGTGTAGTGTAATTCCTGCTTTTCTTATTATTAATATGCTTCTGCTATAAAAGTACTCTATTCATACAATCGAACTGTTGTCTCTGTCGTGGACCTAGGTGCAGTCGGATCAATTCTATTCAAACGAACTTCGGTTTATTTGACCTTAAGAAACAAGAAAAAAATATTATTTGATTGGTTATAAAATTTTATTCCTATGCTAAAAAAACTTAGAGAAAAAACATTCCTAGGTCACCATAGCTTTGACAAGTTAGAAGGTCAAGGAGGTATGCATCATAGCAAAGATTATGAATCTATGATCTAATGTGGACATATGTAAGGTACTCCAATAGAAAGTGCCTTTCATCCTCAATGCTCATATCCTTACATAAATGACAAATCTTTTCCAAATTGTCTAGCACCCTATTTCACTATGAAGCTCATGAGAATGTGTTCTTATCTTGCCTATATTAATTTTTTCTTCGAACTAGTTAAGACAAAGAGATACGTTTAATATTCTAGATTAGGATTAATGACCTCCTTATAGTACCTCTATTTTTTTCTCGTCTCACAATTTCTCTTTAAAGTTAGATGTAATAATATTTTTAATGTTATTGATATTTTGCAAAGTGACATTTTCGTCAATCTTTTAATGGTTTAACCAAGCCATCACGTCTTTAAACCAACCTCTCTTGAGCCACAGGTGGTACCGACTCAATTTTAAAGCAATTTTAGGAAGTCCTCGATCTCCCATGTTATTTATCAAGTACTTGTATATTAGGTACCTAGTCCTAGTGATGCTTTTGATTGGGGGAAGACCCACTTCTATTAGGAGTATATAATAGGGCGTATTGCTTTTAATTTTGAGGTTGTAAGTTATAAAATGCTTCTGGATTTGTTCAACCTTTTTCTAGGATTCTCTAGAGATGTTGCATCCCCCGATTTCACAACTGTACAAGATAAGTTTGTTGTTTTACAATTGTTTTCAATACCAAAATAAGCTTTCCATCTTTCATTTTAATCATTTTCTCAATGCTAACATAAAACAAACATATATTTGTTTTATATTTGTGTTTAAAAATGTTATATTTACAACCTATACAACTTATATAAAGATGTTGTCCATGTTAACTAGGTAAATATATAATAAAAATAAAAATATTTATATAGATTAAAAATGATAGAAATTTATATACACACAAATTATATAAAAGATACCATACATATACATATGTATATGTATGAGTGAGTATTTCTACACTAAACTATGTTAAATTATGGAAACATTCACTACATTTGATCCACCCATCATCAGAGTCACAGTACATCAGAGTCACAGTAGTGACAAATATAAAAAATAATAACATATATTCTTAGAACAAATGAAGAAAACTGGACCTGGTGATCTGAACTGCGTTAAACAGCATACGTTTACATTACAGAATTCAAAACTGTTAAATCCTGAAAGCACTTGATCTGAACAGTCCATTCAGATCATAAAATATAAGGGGGACGTTGCCACGATAAAATCCAACAGGGAACAGTGTTGGTAACTGTCTGAAAACTTAAAAACCATGTACTGAAATACTCTGTCATATAATAGAGAACATGAATCATAGAAACAGAGCTAATTTTACACCTACAGTCATCATGGAACATGCTAATAATGAATCCAAATGAAAATATGTCTCACTAACAGACTCATCTGCTGCTGCTTCAAGTAAAATAATAAGTACTCTAAGCTCCTTTCATTCTTTTACACAAAGAAGCGTTTGAGGTAGGTGCAAACTTCAACAGAGAAAATGGCAGAGAATGGCGATCTTTACATTTGGTAGAACATATCTTATATTTCATTACTAATCATAAAAACAAGAAGAAGATTATAACATCACAGAGCCAAAGGCCAGTTACAAAAGATCCCGCCACTGCATAAGCAAGGAGAATTACCATGTCCACTTTGGCTCTTGGCTTAACAAGATTACACGGATTTTTATAAACGTTGACATATACTTCTAATCGGAGTGAGCTAATCGGAGTGAGCTAAACTCCAGACTATTTCTAGCGAAAATTTTGACCAAATTTTGACCAAAATTTGGTAAAAGTTTTTGAAATTGCAGTTTCAGTTTGTTGAAATTGCATAATTTGGGTGTCCCGGGGTTATGGAGAGCTCTGAATCCATTTTCGCAACCAAATTTGCAATTTCAATAACCAAAATCGCAAGAAAAAAAATCCCTCCCCAAATTCCGCCAACAAAAATGCAAATGGTCTAAAGCTAGTTCACTCCCTTCTAATCACTCATTCACCTTGAATGCAACCCACAGAAAACAAAGGTAAATTACACAAATACCAAATTCAAGAAGTGTTACAATGATGGTCGATATATTTGAACCTTTATGACATAACGATGACGATGACGAAAAATCCTACTTGTAGTGTTTAGAATTACCATTCGGATTCTGAAGAAAACGTTCAATAGAAAAATAGTGCAGGGGCACCCCATGGGCTTCGCCTGTAAGGGCAAGATCAGCCATTATCCTCCCTACCAAAGGACTCATCTTGAAGCCATGGCCAGAGAATCCAGCAGCAATTAAAATAGGCGTCTTGGCTGCTGTTGACATCTCAGTCTTCACCAATGGCAGGAAATCGAGGATGAAATCCTCATCAGGAGACATTGAATACATGCAAGCTTCAGCAACAACAGGGTTCTCTGACATAACATTTCCTCCAAAACTTTCAGCTATCAAAGGGCTTACCTTCTGCCTCAATGCATCCACATCAGGCAACAAGGCCCTCTTTTCTGGGTCACATGGGTAGCCTCCACCAATTGTGACCTTCAACAATCCAGGGTATTCTAAAGAGGGTGTCCCATAAATGGTTGGATGACTGTGATATGCAAAGGTGGGAAATCCATTCTCAGGCAAAAAGCTCTGTAAACCCTCTTGGATTTCCCAATATGCAATGTTGGCATGAAGAGGCTGAATGGGTAATTCAATACCTGAAATCTCATTAGCCAGTTTTTTAGCCCATGCGCCTGCAGCAATCACGCATTTTCTTCCAACTGCAGAGCCCCTACTGGTACACACTAGAACCCCATGTGACCCATCTTCTAATTTGCACCC
>LPNX010305734.1:145779-204430 GCA_001517045.1 Pseudotsuga menziesii
GTTATACAATGTGCCCCTTCAAACTATATTTATTAAAAATTGTCTAGTGATACAATGTGCCCCTTCAAACTATATTTATCTAAGGTCATTGACTATGTTTGTTCATTAATATTTTTATAATATGAATATATTATTAAAGGGCCGGGTCTTGCCACACAAAGTCCCATGCCTACGTCACCTATATAAACCAGTAAAAAACAAAATAAATCAATATTTAAATAATTCCCCCAAAAAATTTAATACAAACTATAGCAAAAATTATATACTTTTGTTAAAGTTGCAACAAATTACTTCAAATAATCGCCTTGAGCGATTCATATATATCCCCTCGGGCGGGGACATAATAATCCCTTTCCTTATCATTTTTTTTATTAATTGTACCTTTTATAAATATAAAGTTTTGTATTTTTCTACATTCCAAAATTATATATATATATAAATAAAGTGATGCTCATCTTCGTTAAAATTTGTCCAGTGATACAATGTGCCCCTTCAAACTATATTTATTAAAATTTGTCCAGTGATACAATGTGCCCCTTCAAACTATATTTATCTAAGGTCATTGACTATGTTGGTTCATTAATATTTTTATAATATGAATATATTATTAAAAGGCCGGGTCTTGCCGCACAAAGTCCCATGCCTACGTCACCTATATAAACCAATAAAAAACAAGATAAATCAATATTTAAATAATTCCCCCAAAAAATTTAATACAAACTATAGCAAAAATTATATAATTTTGTTAAAGTTGCAACAAATTACTTCAAATAATCGCCTTGAGCGATTCATATATATCCCCTCGGGCAGGGACATAATAATCCCTTTCTTTATCATTTTTTTTATTAGTTGTACCTTTTATAAATATAAAGTTTTGTATTTTTCTACATTCCAAAATTATATATATATAAATAAAGTGATGCTCATCTTTGTTAAAATTTGTCTAGTGATACAATGTGCCCCTTCAAATTGGTCTTTTGATGGGAATTCCTCTTCAGATGATTTATGGGGATTCCTTGGTGATTATTTATGGGGATTCCTTGGTGATTATTTCTTGGGTAAACAGATTTTCAGCACTTGATGTTCCATCTCTGATGCACTGGTGTAAAGACATAAGATATATGCTCCAAATGTCCCATCCGGTGATCTTTAAACATACATATCGAGAGCATAATTCGCTGGCAGATGAACTCTCAAAAAATGCTTTGCAGTTGGATATGGGATTTGTCTCTTGTTCAGAAGTTTTGGATGGCTTGGTTATTAACCAAGGAAATTTAGTTCTTTTTTAGAGCTGCTGATTTTATATTTTGTTCAGCTATTTTCAGCAGTTGACAGTGTATCACCTGATCAGATAGAGTTCACTTTGCCAGCCTATTCTGCTCTGATTTGTATTGTTTTCAGTTCACCTTCGATTTATTTTCAGCATTCTGACCTGATTTATTCAGGAATGATGAGAAAAGTCTGCAAAGACCAGACTTTATTTCTTGTATTGTGATTCTGTATTTGTCCGTCTATGACCTGTATGAGACGGTTCTGGTGTCTTTTTCAGTCATCATATTGAGCTGTAATGTTGTCTTTTCATTGTCCGTCTATGACCTGTATGAGACAGTTATGGTGTCTTATTCAGTCATCATATTGAGCTGTAAATGATGTCTTTTGATTCATCTGAATAACAAAGACTGGTATTTTTTTCTCTAAAAAACTATATTTATTAAAATTTGTCCAGTGATACAATGTGCCCCATCAAACTATATTTATCTAAGGTCATTGACTATGTTTGTTCATTAATATTTTTATAATATGAATATATTATTAAAGTATTCTGATATTTGTCTTATTTACTTCATAAGTATGCACTTTCACTTTATGTTTTTGTTTTTTATAATTTTTTTTAAAATTATTCATATACTTTTAATTATAGTTTTGTTTTTTAAAAAAATTATTCTTTTGTTTTTTATAATTTCTTTTTAAATTATTCATATACTTTTAATTTAAGTATAGTTTTGTTTTTTCAAAAAAAGTATTCATATCAATGATATTAGGGTCATATAGTCATCATAATATGAGTCATATAATCATCATATATTATTTCTTATTTATCATATATTATTTCTTATTTATGATCGTATGTACTTTGTAGCGTTTATTTACCTATATTTTATTTTTATTGTTGTTTATATTCAAGATTTTTTTGTAGTTGACAACATAGACTTTGGACATGGAACAAAGGGGAGCGTGTTTATATCCCTGTTTTGATGATGTAATAGAGGTTGAAGCTCCCTTCTGCACACATGAAGTATGACATGTTTTGATGATGTGTTGAGCTTGAGCGATTCCAATGAAGTATGACATGTATTTTTCGTACATGTTTCATAATATTTGTCAGAGGGTCTTGGACAAGCTAAGGTTGTAGCAAGTTTTGAAAATGAGTCTTCATCTTTACACTTAAATGTGCTTCTCAAGAATATTCAAAGCGTGCTTTTCTCTCTAATGTGTCAGACTAACAAACTTGTTTGTACAATTGTTTGGTAAATTCAGGCTTCTTTATCATCGTGTTGCAGCTTCAACTGTTTTCCCAAATTTTCGAAATTTTGGACCCCCTTTTAATTTTTATCTTGCCTAGAATCGTTTGGATCCATGAACTCTGTTTTTGTTTTCCCTCTGCTACAAGTTTGGACTATTTTTGAAGTTTACTCTCTTCATGCTTTTCGAAAAATTGCTTATGTCTGAAACTGGTTTGGGTGTGGAATTTGGAGTTTGGTTTTAAAAATTGCCCTTTGATCTGTGATTTCTTTCTTTCTTTCTTCTCGGAAGCCTATTTCTTATTTTCGCCACTGTTTTGGAGGTGAAACAAACTTTCATCGCTGCCCAGCCGAAGTAAAATTTTTAGTTTGATTGTTCAGAGGCCATTTAAACAACGTATCAGAGCAATATTTCCTTATGGAGCCTCCGTTGCGGAAGTTGAACGATGAGTGTTCCGCATGATAGTCTTGACTTCTCCGATGTCGTGTTGTTATTGTTTTGACTTGTTTGCATTATCGGAGGTTGGTCGAAATTTGAGTCGGGGTTGTTTGATCTTTGTGAAGCCGCTGTTTTGGAAGTGAGACAAACTTTTTGGACTGCTGCACGACCTTAAGTTTTCCGAAAACTTAACATTTTCACAATGTTTGTGCACCATAGCGGAAATTTTATGACTTTGATCAAAGGCTGTAGTCTGATCGTTTTCCGACATTGCAGCTCCCGAGTGAACTAAGTATCCGCCATATAACTGCTCCGCTCGCCGATGCTTTGTCTGGGTTTCATCGATATGTCTTTGGGCTATGGGGTCTGTCGTCTTTTCATCTTTCGCCATTGCAGCTGCGTAATGCACTAACCTCCCGACGTTGATGTCTTTTAGTTCATCGATAGGGAACTTTTCCGCCCGATGCTTCGGCATTTAGTTCTTCCGACTCCGATAGACTTAATGGTCTAGTGGAAATCGTTGTCCCTTTGAAACACGCCATTGTGGCTGTAAGTAAGACTATTCGGCCGATGTTTAAATGTTTCAAGCCGCCGATAAGGTTTTCCCATCGTCTTGTGAAGTTTTTAACCTCTGTGTGGGCGACGATGTTTTTTATTATTATTCTTGTTAAGGCTTTCACGACGAGGGCGCAGTACAGGGCCTCATTTTGATGATCAGTTTTGTTGTTAGTATAGTTTAAGTTTATTGAAAAGATGCAGTCCTAATTAATGATGAATTTTGGTTTAACTGCAGACGGACTCAGAAGATTTTTCAGATTACTACTGCGAGAAGACGTAGTTAAAGAATTAAGCTGAGGATAGTTGGCTGAAAATTGATAAACAGAGTTTTTTTGAAATCAACGGGATCTCAAGAAGGACAAATAAAAGACAAGGCGGAATCGATGGCAACGAAATCCCAGGCTTGGAAAGGGTAAGTCAATTACCGAGTTGATCTCGTTTTATGAAGTACTCATAAGTAGAAATCCGAAATGCAACACATTATATGTATCATGAGTACTCACGAAAAAGACAAAATTGTGAGATTAAACGGTTTTTGGGAGCCCAAAGGTCAGATGGTTGGGGAAGCCCAAGGGTTTTGTTATTTTTGCATAAAGAGAGGAAAGTTAGAGAGGAGAGGGGCTTTTTCCCTGGACAAACTTGTGAGCCATTGTTTGTAAAAGGAACTACTTTGTTTTACAATTAAAATTTGCAAATTTTAACTGGTGGAGAAGGTGCTGTGTGGAATGTTCAAATGTGATAAATGAGTAAAGTTGAAGGGGAACTATTTCGTTTTCAACTGTGTTTCATTAACTGTGAGAGCGTTCTAACTTTCTGAACCTATGTTCTTATCTAAATGTTCTCTGGTTTATTCTGTGATAATTTCCACTATGAGTAATGGAGAGTTTAACGATTAATGAGCTATCTTGTCATGTATATCTTATTCATGTTTATATGTTTTGATTCTAAGAACAACTATCTGTGATTTACCTTAACATGTGAATAGTATTGCATTACTCATGAATTCATGTTTTGCTCTCTAGAGACAGCATAGTTAGTATGTATTTTCTAGTTGTGCATGATTTAGATGCGAGCAAGTCTAAGACGAGAGGTGAGAACCTGCACATCACATTGTGACCACTCCTTGCATTCTTTATCAACCTGCATTTTAGATAGGCACTTGGATATCATACTCTAAGTCAAAAAATACAAAATTATATACGATGGACCAGGTCGCAACCGGTAAAACCTTTTATTTTTGTTATCTGACCTACGGTGGCCAGACCGCAAACCGGACGGATTCCCCACACCAAACAGGCACGAGCTAGTTGGGAACGTTGATTGGGGAGATTCCCCTGGTGTTGTTGCCTGTGAATTTCTAGGCCTCAACAGTTTCTGGCACTAGAAGGAGGGCCTCCAGTGCATGGCTAGCCGAGGAAACCCGTTTTCTCGAGATTATTCAACCAGTGACAGTTCAGAAGGCTGTTTGGTTCCCAATCCAATTCCTAAAGAGAAGGGTAGAGAACATTTGTATTCTATGGGCAATGAAGTGGTTAATGATCTGAGAAGACATACTATGGCATACATGAAGAAGATTGGAGGATTACTGATTATCCAGAAGATAATATAAAAGGAAAGACCGTCCTATATTGGAAGATTCAGTGTTAGTTGGA
Source organism: Pseudotsuga menziesii (assembly GCA_001517045.1). Lineage (NCBI taxonomy): Eukaryota > Viridiplantae > Streptophyta > Pinopsida > Pinales > Pinaceae > Pseudotsuga > Pseudotsuga menziesii. Next base: position 150,951 of record LPNX010305734.1, read on the forward strand.
GATTGGGAAGAGTTAGTAGAAGTAGCATTATAGGAGGTTGTTCAGCCTTTGAATCAAGTAGGCCCAAACACACCTTACGGTTCACCTGTTAATACTCCTATTCATTCACCACCTCACTCTCCACCCAGACTCATGGCAGGCGTAAACGCAAATCAGCCACCCAACCCACCAAATCCACCACCTGCCTGGAAAGCCATATCACTTTTAAACCTAACACCTCCTTTGCATGATTTACCTCAATCTTTTGAAAAGATGCTGCCCAAATTTGATCCAAATGAGAAGATGTTAGTAGATGACCACTTGCAAAGTTTCTATTTGGCAATAGAAGGATTAAGGGCTGGGGAATATGAGGATGTAGTTTGTAGACTTTTTCCACACACCCTTAAAGGAGCAGCAGCATCGTGGTACTTTGGTTTTCCTGCAAACTCTATCCCTGATTCGGATACCTTTGAAAGAATTTTTAGAAGTAAGTATGCAACCCAAAAAACTCATGCAGCTCTCATGAAAGGACTATGCGCCTTAAAGAATGAAAGAAAAGAGAAGGTACATAGTTTTACCCAAAGATTCGCAGCCTATCTTAAGAATTTTTCTGAAGCTGACAAACCCTCGGATAAAGTCCTGATTGAATATTATACCTCAACCCTAGGACCCGAGTTGGCCATGTTTGCCAAAATGAAGGCCAAGCCTACGCTAACAGAGACTTATGAGGAAGCGGAGAGAGTAGAGGCTAAAAGGGAAAGTATCAAAGATTATCCTGAATGGTTAGGAGAAAAAAATGTCAGGAGGAAATCTTTGTTGTTTACTAAGCCTAAAGAGGAGCAATCACCAGATTTCGAAGGAATGGCAAAGATGATGTAGAAGCTTTCTAACAGAATCATAAACTTGGAAAAGGAAAAGGAATCCCAAAAGTTCTACAAGCCTTATTACAATAAAAGGGAAGATAACAATCAATCCCAACCCCCTCCACACAGCCCTGCATCTATGAACTTAACGCAGGTAGGAATGGATAACTTTTGCACTTTCCACCAACAACCCCATTCTGAAAAGAATTGTCCTCAATGGATAAATTCAATGACGTTGGTCATGAATCAGCTTTTGGATTCCAAATTAACTGAAGACAATGACGAAGAAGGGAAAGATAACAATAAATCAACAAAAAAACAGGAGGATGAAGCTATGGTTTTATGGGACTGTGTATCGTTGTTTGATGCCGAGGAAGAAAATGATCTGAGACACGAGAGCATCCTGGAAACAAATGTAATGACAAGAAGCCAGGGGTTGATCAAGGAAAACAATCTTATGCTCCCGAAGATCAAAAGACTTCAAAAGAATGTTAAGAAATTTCAAAATAGCTCCTCAGTTAATAAAATTCTGGAGTTTACCATCACTAGTCAAAATCCTAGACAGACCAGCATGCCTACTAAGCCCAATGAAGAAAAAATAAATAATGTTAGATCGAATCTCACAGAGCATAAGATGGATTATGACATTGTCGAGGATATCAAGCAAGTAAGGGCAAACATCTCATTATTTGAAATGTGCAATGTGCTACAGCAGAAAGAAAAGCTATTGAAAACACTTGAAGTATCATAGGAGAGGTTTCCCGCTGACAATCAGCCCTAAGAAGAAGAAATTGGTGAAGCAAGTATGGGAGGTAAGCCTAAAAGCAAGAATCCACCTTTTCTCCTTACTTTTGAAATTTTCAACCATAACGTGCATAACTACCTAGTAGACTCGGGGGCATCAGTCAATGTCATGCCGCTGTCGGTCTGCAAAATGATAAATGGACAACCTAAAACATCTACCTAGAGGGTCGTTCAGTTGGATAGAATGAATGTGAAGGTAATTGGAGAAATGGAGGATGTTCTCATTCTCTTATCTTCAAATGATAAGGTGTGTCAAGTCATCGATATTGTGGTGGCTGACATACCGGAAGCTTATGGACTTGTTTTGAGCAGAGATTGGTCGGCAAAGATGAACAAATATTTTTCCTCAGACTGGTCACATCTGTGGCTGCCATATAAATGAATCCCAAATCAAATTAAAGTTTTGAGGGAGCCCCACATGAAACACAATGTTACTAAGTTCGAAGAAAAAAATGAACCAGTGGATTCTGTTTTGGGAAACTACTTTATCGAGCTAGAACCAGGAAACTATCAAGCGGAAGAAGCCAGCGATACATCAGACTTTCAGCCTGGTCTCCTTTGGTTTTCACAAGCTGATGAAATCAATTGTAAAATAGTAGACTTAGCTGTAGATGTAGATGTTAATTCTTACACAGTAGCGGTTAGCGATTTTTGGACGCTTTTCTTTGATGGTTCTAAAACTTTAGAGGCGTCAGGAGCCGGCTGTGTCCTGATTGACCCTATGAAAAAAAAAATTTCTTTCATGTAGGTTAGAGTTTGAATGTACCAATAACATAGCTGAATATGAAGCGTTGGTTCAGGGATTAAGGAAAGCAATTGAATTAAAGGCAAATAATCTGGAAGTGTTTGGAGATTCTGAAATAATTGTAAAACAAATTTGGAATCAAATACATTTCATTTCTCCTCATTTAAAAGCTTATCAAAATGAAGTATGGGATTTACTTAAATGTTTTAATGCATTTAACATTGTATCGATTCCAAGACTTAAGAATGCAGCAGTTGACTTGTTGGCCACATCAGCTGCGAGGCTTGTGCCCTCTAATAATCGGTGCTCTGTTGAATTTCTTTTCAGGCCTTTGGTTCTAGATATGATTACCAATCTACGAGTGTTCGATAATGATCAGTAGATTATAGAATGCTTGACAAATGATGAAGCATTCAAAGGGGCGATTATTGACGATGAAGAACATCAGGACGAGCTAAAATTCAATAATTTTATTCCCAAGGGAGTCGGGACTTTAGAACGGATGTTTGATTTAAATGAGATATTTAGAAGACCAACAAATGTGAAGACTCATAGCTCGTCTCTACAGTTCGAGTTGATTAATTTGGGGACTGAGAAGGAACCTAAATATGTGAATCTAGGAAAATGATGCTCCCCAGCTGAAAGGGATAAGTTCATCATTCTTTTCAAGTAATACAAAGATGTTTTTGCCTGGACATACAAAGATCTGAAGACATATGACACCAATATTATCCAGCATGTTATCCCCATCAAATCTGGAATCAAACCTTATTAGCAGCCTTTAAGGAAAATGCATCCAAAATTAGAACCTTTAATCTAGAGTGAAGTTAAGAAACTATTGGATGCTAGAATCATCTTCAAGGTTAGACACTTGGAATGGGTTTCAAATCTGGTACCAGTAAGGAAGAAATCTAGAGAAATCAGGCTATGTGTGGATTTTAGAAACTTAAAGCATGCTTTAGATAAAGACAATTATCCTGTTCCACCCATGGAGCAGATATTGCAAATGGTTTTAGGTTCTGAACTTTTCTCTTTATTAGATGGATTCTCAGGCTACAATCAAGTATTAGTAGCTGAAGAAAACAAACTAAAAACGACATTCAGGACTAGGTGGGGAACTTTTTCTTACAGAAGGATGCCCTTTGGACTCATAAACGCTGGAGATACTTTCCAGAAGGCTATGGAAATAGATTTCCGTGGTCTGATTGGTTGCAGTGCTGTAGTATACCTTGATGACATCACGATATTCTCAAAGAAAAGAGAGGATCATGCATTTCATCTAAAGCAGATTTTTGAACGCTGCCGAAAATATGGTATCTCACTAAACCCCAAGAAGTGTGTATTTGCAGTTACAGAAGGGAATTTGTTGGGTCACGTGGTTTCTAAGAAGGGGATCTCCATAGACCCAAAAAGGATCAAAGCCATTGAACAGATTCCCTTACCCCATAATAAAAAGGGGATGCAATCATTTATGGGGACAATAAACTTCGTGTGAAGGTTTGTGCCATATTTCGCTCAAATTGTTAAACATTTGCAGCAAATGGTAAAGCAAAGTGTACAATTCAAGTGGACTGATGTAGAGAAGAACACATTTAGAAAAATTAAAACAACTGTTGCGCGTGCACCCTCCCTCAAAAGTCTGAATTTTGATAAATATTTTATTCTGTACACTTTCACATATGATGATTCACTAGCAGCTATGCTTACCCAGAAGGAAGATGGGGGAGATGAGTTCCCCATATCATTTATGAGCATTGGTATGCAAGGGTCCGAATTGAATTACCCAACTATGGATAAACAAGCTTACACAGTGTTCAAAGCGGTGAAACAATTCAGACCATATATATTGAGGACCCATACAAAGGTAATAGTTCCACACCCAGCTGCGAGGTCTATTTTCGTACAAAAAGGAGCTAGGAGAAAGGAGAGGCAACTAGGTAACAGCTCTACAGGAGTATGACATCGAATTCAAGCCAGCCTCCATAGTTAAAGGGAAAGGATTGTGCAAACTGATGACTGAAAGTAAAGACGATGAAGAACATGACTGGGAAGGCGAAGCTGAGTTACATTTGATGGATGTATGTCCTCTTTTCATAGCTCCAAACTCTTAGTATCAAGACCTTGTGCATTACCCTCAGGCGGGATTGTTACCAGAACATTGGAATTCTAAGCAAAGAAGAGCACTGCACCTTAAATTAACCTCATATCAAATTGTTGAAGGAATATTATTCAGAAAGAATTATGATGGAGTTCTTCTTAGATGCTTAGAGAAAGAAGATGTGAAGAAGGTAAGGATAGATTTACATGATGGGCCTACTGGAGGACATTTCTCCAGAGATACTACAACTCATAAAATTCTTAGAGCCAGATACTATTGGCCCACACTGTTCAAAGATGCACATGCCCATGTCAGAAAATGTGACATTTGTCAAAGGTGTGGGGGAAGACAAGTTAAAGCAGCAGGACCATTAAAGCCTGTGATGATAACAAAACCTTTTGAGTAGTGGGGGATGGATATCATTGGGGAGATAAATCCAAATTCTTCCCTACAACACAAGTATATTCTGACAGCAACCGACTACTTCACTCATTGGGTTGAAGACATTCCGTTGCGTAAAGTAAATGAAGATGCGGTCATGGACTTCTTGCAAGACCATATTATGACCAGGTTTGGAGTTCCAATTTTTTTAGTTTTTGATAATGCTACTTAATTTTCCTCGATTAGATTAACTGCATTTGCTCATGAGAAAGGAATTAAGTTGCATTACTCTGCTAATTACTATCCATAGGGAAATGGTTTAGCTGAATCTACAAACAAGAATCTGATTAGGATTTTAAAAAATATAGTGATATAAAATCAGAGGAGTTGGCACTCAGCATTACCAAATGCTCTTTGGGATGATAGGGTCACCCCAAAGACTTCGTTAGGTGTGTCCCTGTATACCCTTATTTATGGAAAAGAGGCCATTCTACCCCCCAATATCATGCTACCCTCATCCATAATAGCTCAGGAATCCAGAGGATCAGATGATGAAGTCTTGCAGGTAAGGATACATAATCTTTTGAAGGCAGAGGAATCTAGATCCAAGGCCAGAGAACATTTTAAACAACAACAAGGGGTAGTTAAGAGATGGTTTGATAAACACAAGGCTGGAACAAAAGAATTCAAGGTGGGAGATTTGATTCTCAAGTCGGACCACCCCCATGATGAGAAAGGAAAACACACGAAATTTCAATAGTTGTGGGTAGGCCCTTTCCAGATTGCGGCAAATCTTGGCCCCTCAACCTATAAATTGCAAGATTTACAGGGGTGGGAAGAGAACTTACCAGTAAATGGTTTAGTTCTCAAACCTTAGTTTTCCTGAGTTTTGTTTTTTGTTCTTTTATCTTGTACATAAATAAAATGACTTGGTTGTTTATTTTGATTTATTTTATTTTTGTTTTGTTTTAGTTTAGATTTTGATTGATTTCAATAAGAGGAGGAAAACTCTTGGTTGCATGGAGAGCATCTGAATTATGGAGTGATTAAAGTTCTTGAGTATAAGACTGTGTATTATTGTTTTATCTGAAAGAATTTCTTCTAGTTTAGCAGTTTTCCCGAATGGCTATGAACACATTGAAGTCCTACTTAATCCTTGTTAAATAAACCAGGATCGAAAGGTTTGGAATACTATTTTGAGGTTCCATCCATCTCACATTTAAAAATTTCCTAGGTGGTGATAGCAAAAGGCCCATGGAAAGGAAGCAGGGTAAACAGTATATTATATATAAATGATCCCATGCTAAGAATTGAATGCCAAACGACAGATAAGAGTCAAATACTCCTATGAAAGTAATTTGTATCAAAACAAAATACTGAACCATATAAGTACTAAATTGCCAAAAGTTCTTCTCCATTTGTGAGTTGAAAGTTGAATACATCTGTCACACAAAAGGACACTGTGGATAGAGGAGCCTGAATGAAAATTCAGAAAGAAAGGCATGCAGGAGGACTCATATGCAAAGGACAAAAGTCCAAAAAAGCACAAAAGGTGCAAAATGGCATGGGAATGAGGAACAAAGGAATATTTCTGTTTACCATATGTTACTATCCTGTGGCGTCCAAGCTGGAAACTACCTGAAGACAGAGGTAATAAATGAAACTCATCTTCTTAGCCTTAAAAGAGTTATCTTGACTTGGAAATCTTGTTTTCCCTTTCTCCTAAATTGGACTATCATCAATGATTAAAAGTACATATATTTGCCATTTGGGAAATCCAGACATCTGGAAGAATTCAACATGTTCGTTTATTGTTAAACAGTCTGTTACTTAAGGAATAAATTGTTCAGAGATCTAGGTTCACCAGGTGGTCGCCAATTGTTGCAGCTGCAACTGTTTTCTCAAATTTTCAAAATTTTGGACCCCCCTTTTAATTCTTATCTTGCATAGAATCGTTTGGATCCATGAACTTTGTTTTTGTTTTCCCTCTGCTACAAGTTTGGACTGTTTTTCAAGTTTACGCTCTTCATGCTTTTCGAAAAATTGCTTATGTCTGAAACTGCTTTGGGTGTGGAATTTGGAGTTTGGTTTTAAATATTTCCCTTTGATTTGTGATTTCTTTCTTTCTTTCTTCTTGGAAGCCTATTTCTCATTTTCGCCACTGTTTCTAAGGTGAAACAAACTTTCATCGCTACCCAGCCGAAGTAACATTTTTAGTTTGATTGTTCGGAGGCCATTTAAACAACGTATAGGAACCATATTTGCTTATGGAGCCTCCGTTGCGGAAGCTGAACAATGAGTGTTCTGCAGGATAGTCTTGACTTCTCCGATGTCGTGTTGTTATTGTTTTGACTTGTTTGCATTATCAGAGGTTGGTCGAAATTTGAGTTGGGGTTGTTTGATCTTTGTGAAGCCGTTGTTTTGGAAGTGAGACAAGCTTTTTGGACCGCTACACGAACTTAAGTTTTCCGAACACTTAACATTTTCACAATGTTTCTGCATCATAGTGGAAAGTTTATGACTTTGATCAAAGGCTATTGTCTGATTGTTTTTCGACATTGCGGCTCCCGAGCGAACTAAGTATCCGCCATATAACTGCTCTGCTCACCGATGCTTTGTCTGGGTTTCATCGATCTGTCTTTGGGCCCCGGGGTCCGTAGTATTTTCATCTTCCACCGTTGCAGCTGCGTAATGCACTAACCTCCCGACGTTGATGTCTTTCTATTTTCCAATAGGGAACTTTTCCACCCGATGCTTCGGCATTTAGTTCTTTCGACTCCGATAGACTTAATGGTCCAGCGGAACTCGTTGTCCCTTTGAAACCCATCATTGTGGCTGTAAGTAAGACTATCTGGCCGATGTTTAAATGTTTCAGGCTGCCGATAAGGTTTTCCCACTGTCTTGTGTAGTTTTTAACCCCTGTGTGGATGGCGGTGTTTTTTTTTCTTCGATTCTAAGGGTTTCACGATGAGGGCGCAATACAGGGCCTCATTTTGATGATCAATTTTGTTGTTAGTATAGTTTAAGTTTATTGAAAAGATGCAGTCCTAATTAATGATGAATTTTGGTTTAATTGCAGACGAACTTAGAAGATTTTTTAGATTACTGCTACAAGAAGACGTAGCTAAAGAATAAAGCTGAGGATAGTTGGCTGAAAAGTGATAAGCAGAGTTTTTATGAAATCAACGGGTTCTCAAGAAGGACAAAAAAAAGACAAGGCAGAATCGATGGCAAGGAAAGCCCAGGCTTGGAAAGGGTCTGTCAGTTATCGAGTTGATCCCATTTTATGAAGTACTCATAAGTAGAAATCTGAAATGTAATGCATTATATGTATCATGAGTACTCACGAAAAAGACAAAATTATGAGATTAAACGGTTTTTGGGATCCCAAAGGTCAGACAGTTGGGGAAGCCCAAGGGTTTTGTTATTTTTGTATAAAGAGAGGAAAGTTAGAGAGGAGGGGGGATTTTTCCCTGGAAAAACTTGTGAGCCATTGTTTGTAAGAGGAACTACTTCGTTTTACAATTAAAATTTGCAAATTTTGACTGGTGGAGAAGGTGCTGTGTGGAATGTTCGAATGTGATAAATGAACAATGCTGAAGGGGAACTATTTCGTTTTCAATTGTGTTTCATTAACTGTGAGAGCGTTCTAACTTTCTGAACCTATGTTCTTATTTGAATGTTCTTTGGTTTATTCTGTGATAATTTCCACTATGAGTAATGGAGAGTTTAAGGATTGATGAGCTATCTTGTCATGTATATCTTATTCATGTTTATATGTTTTGATTCTAAGAACAACTATCTGTGATTTACCTTAACATGTGAACAGTATTGCATTACTCATGAATTCATGTTTTGCTCTCTAGAGATAGCGTAGTTAGTATGTATTTTCTAGGTGTGCATGATTTAGATGCAAGAGAGTCTGAGGCGAGAGGTAAGAACCTGCGCATCACATTGTGACTGCTCCTTGCATTCTTTATCAACCTGCATTTTAGATAGGCATTTGCATATCATACTTTAAGTCAAAAAATACAAAATTATATATGGTGGACCAGGCCGCAACCGGTAAAACCTTTTATTTTTGTTATCTGACCTACGGTAGCCGGACTGCAAACTGGATGGATTCCCCACACCAAACAGTCACGTGCTAGTTGGGAACGTTGACTAGGGAGAATCCCTTGCTGTTGTTGCCTGCGAATTTCCAGGCCTCAACACATCGTCATCATCTTCATCGTCATCGTCGTCGTCGTCCTCGTACAACCTAAGGTTGAAGCAAGTTTTGAAAATGAGTCCTCATCATTACACTTAAATGTGCTTCTCAAGCAGAATCAGAGCGTGCTTTTCTCTCTAATGTATACAAACTAACAAACTTGTTTGGTCAATTCAGACTTCATTATCATCGTCATCGTCATCATTGTCGTCCCCATCGCCGCTGTCGTCGTCATCGTCGTTGTCGCCACCATAAATATGTTGAAACTAAATATAACAAAAAATAACACAAAAATAAAAAACATAATAAAAATGAAAATGGGAGTACACCATACCTTCACATCTCAGATTAAAAGTGATAAGAAATTTCCATAACTTGGATTGAAGCGCTTCATATTTATTTCATAAGGCCAACAAAACAAATCACAAAAATGTTCTAAAAAATATCCACAAATTATATGTGGTTTCATGGACATCTTTGCCAATAACAAAGATGCTAAATCTAAAAATAATTTTAATTTTTGAAAAAACTTTTACAAACAAATTCGAACATCATTTAACCTATCATTTAGATGGTTTGATTTTGTTGGTATAACATGACAAACATCTCATTATATATCACGCTGGCTTTTTAGTTATTTTCACCTCCATGTCAATTTTGCGGAATTGTGAATGTACATATTGAAATTTAAAAATTTATAATTTTGACTTATCTCATATTTAATTTTGAATTTAATATTAGTCCCTTCCCCTCCACTTTTATAGTATTAATTGTATTTTTTTACATTAAAAACTTTGCATTTTTATACATCGAAAACTTATACTTATCTAGTTAGAAAATACTCTAAAAATGATGATGTGAAATTTTTCTTCGTGTACCTCTTTAAAGTATATCATTCAAATGTATGATCATACTAGAAAAGTTTACCAATGGGATCACAAGAAATTCGAGGAAAAAATAGATAAGATCCAAGAAAATTTACAAGATGAGATTAAAATAAAAAATTATCGAGTTAAAGAAAAACTTAACATGAGATCTTAAACATGGGATCATTACAAACATAACTAATGATACATGAGTAAGCATAGATGCCTACCAAAAAAATATATCCATTTTGGCCCTTGGGTGATGGCGAGCTCTTATTATCACCTACAAGTAAATCAAATCAAGATAGTGAGCTCTTATTATCACCTATTCATCAATAATAACCCCTAACTAGGTCACATCCTTAGCAATATAGGGTAATAAAGATTTTACAAACCAATATACTAAAAATTCATAAGGGATCTTGGCCTTAATCATTCAACATCTCCTTCTCCATTCATGAATATGATAGAAGATATGCATATAGGTGTCTTACTGAGATGATGTAAATAGATCTATCCCTATCTCATAGCGTAGAGGTAGCTGGAAATGGTCTAAAAATGTCTAGCATGGAAACTAACACAAAAATAAGAAACATAATATAATTAGGGATCGAGGGAATAAAAAATTTCATTAAGGATAAGGAATCCTCAGCCAATGCAAACCCTTAGAATATGACTCTTCGTTACCAAATTCTGCAAGGACCAGTAGTAGCACAAAACTAAATTCTCCAAGTGCAATGCATTTACAACCAATCATGTTTCGCAATACCTTGCGGTTTTCCATTGTCAACCAACCACCACGCTATTAAGATCAACCAACATTTGGATATCCAACAAGGTTAAAGCTAGAGGTACCAAAATTTAATGCAGATGAAAAGCAAAGCGAGGCTTAGATTAATAAGGCATAAAAGCTCTTTGAAATACATAATGTTCACTTCAATGAGGAAAAAGTGATATGTATGTGTCATTGCACCTTGGAGGCAATGCATATAACTTGTACTTGTGGTGGAAGTCTGCAAGAAAGGTGTGCTCATATAACTTTACCATATTAAAAAATGGTTTATTTGGGAGGTTTCAAGGTGTGATAAAAAGGGAATTTTTGCAAAACTCACTAGGATACAACAAAAATGTGACATAGATGAATACACACATGAATGGAAGGAATTGGTGACATGTGTTCTCGACTTATTAGATGATCACCTACTATGTACATGGACTAAATTCATACATGAAAAATGAATTAGAGATGAATAATACCACAACCATGGAAAAGGTTAGATGGAAGGAAAAAGTCATCAAAAGGAGGCATGAAAGGGCATCCCAAGAAATTGACCAATTTCAATCAAGATGGAAGCCACCCTTAACCATAGACCCAAAAAATACCTTCCATTGCATCTAAGAGAAGGAAGCAAATTTAGCTTGGAGGCCCAAAATATTACAAGGGAACAAAAATGTAACCACTATGGAGGAAAATGGGACCCTATACATAGTCAATATAAGGGAGACAATGTAAAAAATATATACAAGGATGAGGCAGTGAAGGAAGAAGATTTAGGTAGTAAAGAGTTAGCGAAAGGAGAAAAACATAACCCTCCTAATTCCCCACTAAAAATTAGATGATGAGAATGCACCAAGAATATCATTGGCATCCATAATAGGTATAACCCAACAATAAACATTGAAGTTGGAAGGGCATATAAAAAACAATAATATTATCGTTCTTGTATATATAGGGATTTCTCATGATTTTGTAGATATTAATCTTGCAAGAAGACAACATTTTTGTGTACTGAATACTAGATATGAAGTTGATGGTAGAAGATAGAAAAATAATTGAAAATGTGGGAAAATATCACAAGATCAAACTGCGGATACAAGACTATAACTTAGAATATAAATTCCACATTGTGACCCTAAGACGAGTACATATAATCTTAGGAATCTAGTGGTTACAAATATTAGGAACTTTCTCTACTAACCATCAAGTATACCTTATTAAGTTCAAGTGGAAAAGGAAAGGTACAAGTTGTATAGGCTCCAATGTCCCCATACCCAAATTGTGTCATCTCATCTTTATGGATAAACTAATCCATATGAAGCACTAGTGTATATGGTTCAATGGAACAAAATAGAGATAGTAACATCAAAATTAGTTGACTACACACCACCAATTTCAAGAATTATTCCAAAAACACAAAAAGCTATTCCAAGATTTACCCATGAATATACTACAACGAAATAAGATTACATATATAATTGAAGTTAGGTCTAGTTCAAGCCTTTCAATGTTAAGCCTTTTAGTTATCTACATCACCTTAAAGCATAAATGGAAATATTAATTGGACTTAGTGGGATGTGGTGTTATTTTGAAAAGAAGAAGTAGTATTGGTAATTCAAAAGAAGGATGGTCCTTTACATTATGTATAGATTACAAAGGACTAAGAATAAATTTCTTATTCCTTTCTATTGCACCTACACCCACCCTTCCCCATTTTATCCCAGAGGAAAATGGGGACCCCTCCTTATGTTTTATCATTACTCGAAACCTCATTTATTCTCCTAGATGAGTAAGATATTGATAAAATACGTTGGTCCATTGGTAATTAACGAGGAAAGGAGCCAAGACGGTAAGTTAAAAATCACTCACCCTTAGTTGCCTAGATGTTGAAGTGGCATGTTGAAACATTCTTTTAAGTTTCTAAATAAAAAGAGTATCAAGTAATTTTAGTTCGCAAGTACATTGCATGACTATTGGATAAGTCATTGACATGGCACAAATATAGTAACATTCCTAATAGAAAAGACACCAAGGAGATCATACAGTGGCAGAAAGAGGATAGGATAAATGCTAACAAAACACTTGGAGCAATAGAAATGGTTAATATGCTGATGCAACTATGAGTTAAAGACAAGTTGCTGATGTGACACAGTATGAACCAATAAGACGCCGAGAGGAAGCACAAAAAGGGGGTAAAAACATGACCTATAAAGTAGTCTCTCACCCTTGATTGAAATTTATTTTTTCCATTACTACGAGGTAGTTATCCAAAGGAAAAAAGGACCTCAACATTGGATTTTGGGTATCTATAGCTCGTACCACAACAAATCCACCACATTCTTGGGTAAGTTAATATTCTATCTAGGCCATTGCACTTTGAATTGGACAATAAGTGACTTATTTTGAGGTGGTTCTCATCTATACATAAGATTGTTTGGCTACAGTACATATACTTTTGATAATTCAAAGTATAGATTTTTGTGTGTGAAAAAAACAGTTGATTGGACATCAAAATTTACTCCCATTTGCTTATACAATTGCATCCCTCTCCACCTGCATCCCATGTTTCGACTGAGTAAGTTTCTCATCAATCTCGTTGTTTATCAAATCACCCATAAAAAAGACAAGTTAACCTTAAAAATAGTTTCTCTTTAGTTCCCACAACCTTTAGAGTGCATGTAAATTTCATCCAAAGTAGATACTTCCTATCCTTTCCAAACCATCCACTTAGAAGTCACAAGCCATCTCACCTACTCATTGACCCTATCCCGAGTTAAAACTTTGTGTAGGATTCCACATTGGGAGGGTTTAGATTTGATCAAACCAAATGTATAATGGTTTATAATCACAAAGCCTAGGTTTGGTAGAATCCACGTGATGATCGAAAGTCATAGGATTAGGAGAATGATGCAAGAATTTGATTTTGAGTGAAAATACTTAATTAAAATATTCCTTGATAACTTAGGGTGAAGCCACTACTATATTTGGACCCCAAATTTGACGTTTTCATCAACGTTTGATAAGAAATTTCGAAAATAAGTCAAACGGGTGAAAATTTTAGTCAAAATTTTGGGTTTGGATTTGACAAACATCCCTTAAGCGATGTTTTAAAGAATTCAACTTTAAACATCAAAATGAATTAGAGCCGGTGGAAATATTAGTTGAATTCTACAGTATAGGTCACTTAAATGATGTATGTACTGTCGTTTTTTGTTTATATTTCCCCGTTTTTATGTGCACGAGATTTGAAAGCCATTTCGTATGGAAAAAAAACCATGCATGTGAGATTGTTGTGTGAAAAAAAAGATCAAATGTTGGAAATTCAGATTATTAATCAATGACAAAGACCAAGAGAAAAATATTTTAGCAAGTTTTCCCCTTACTTTTTCTTGCATTTAACTTAGGAGTTGAATGATATTATGGGGGATATCGTAGGAAGGAACCACATGGAAGTTGGGATGTTTATATTGAACATCTATCCAAATCTCATCCAACTACTTGAAAATATTCTCAGCAACATCCTATGTTTCCTTCCTGGAATTCTTATTAGCATCTCTTTCACCTAGGCTTGTTACAAGCTGAACTTCCATCTGATGGTAGGACACCTACACAACCTGCTAATCCTGTTTAATTTTGAAAATTATGGTCTTGAATTCAATAGTGGATACATGCATCATATGTAAGAGCTAAAATGTATAACAATCCTGAACATCAATGGTGGAATAGATATCCCTAGCTGAAGGATTTCAATTAAGAGTATTTCCACTAGTGATAGATCGGTCCATCTTATCATACAGTTATAAATAATTGTTTGGGAAAAGAATGATAAATAATTTATCCTTTCTCTATTAGTGAGACCTAAACCCTCTCATTTGGTGTTAATATCTATCATTATAGGTGAAAATCCCTCTAACAAAACTAGCAACTCCACTGGACAAGAATTCTTATAATTCTTCTTCTTTTGGGTATGCTTCCTTTCAATATCTGGAATAAAAACTTTTGTTGGGTTTTAGTGCTAGATTTTAATTCTTTTACCTCCTCTTCCTTCTACTCGTAAGGAACTTCAGTGATAGTCACAACAAACTCATATCTTTCCATTGGAAAACACATTCTTGTGTGTGAGGGTTTCTCTTCTACAACTTGTGACAAACATGATAATTTATTGCTTCAATGGAAGTGGTGTCCCTTGTAGTGTGCCTTGATGTTCACAGTGTTATTGAGTTTCAAGGGTTTGATTATTATTGTTTTTGTAACAAGCTCTTCCTGTTTGTTATTATGAATGTTTCCATTGATGGACATTAATATTTTTCCTTATATTTATTTCTTTCCCCCTTCTTATGGTATCATTTTTTTTGTAGAATTCTCACAAAGTAGCCGCAAGGTGTTGTTTTCTTGCATAAAAAGTAAACTAGAACTTTCACATAATGAAATATGATGGCCCGCATGATCAATTTTAAAGTTTGTGTTGATTGGACCTTCCTAGAGTATCAATGTGCCTTAGTAAGTGGTGTTGTATTATATGCCATTTAGTAATTAAAATATTTGATATTTGAAATCTTCGTAGAGGACTTTCTTCATTTTCCTTGACATTATCAAGGTCTCTTTATTCTTTGTAACAAATTATTAGCAAAGACAATGACTTCACATTCATATGCATTCTTTTATTTTATTTTATGCCTATGGTAAAAAATTATACATTTCCATCTCTCTTTATTGATGTTTCTTGTCTTGATTGGCAATATTGTAGTGCTTTAATTGAGTATTAAGCGACATTCAAATTGTACACATTGGCCAGTAAATTTATTTGGGATGTTGTTGCTTAAGAGACATGATGCCGAATGGATTTAGATTTTTTCCCACTTTAATTTGGCAAGTTTTAAAACATATTAAAATAGAAGATCTATTTAGGTTTTCTTTTGAATTCAATTCGAAAAGAATACTTTTTGGAAGGATTTCAAAGGGAGTAGAAATTTGATTATAGGTAACAAAATTTGTGTATTAATGAGATTATCCTTTGAATTAATTCTTTTGATAGGGTTAATGATTTTTTTGTCTTTCTTCTTACTATATTAGTGGCTGGATGATGTATTTTATTGAAATAGATAAAAGTGTCAAACAATGTTGTCCACAGATTTGTTAGTAGATATAAACAAGTACTTGCTATGTAGGTAGTTATCAATTCTATAAACGGTGATAGAAGCAACGATGATAATACAGATGATTAGAATCAAGCCTTTAATGTTGAAGATATAATTGGCGATGTAAAATGTTATTCCCCTTGTATGCAATGCAGATGGATAAAAAGAAGAAGAGTTATTAGGGAAATAACCAAGAAACATTGCTTAAAGTATGGGAACTTGGAAGGTGGAAAACAATATCATCCCCTGTTAAGATATCAATATTTTTTCCTCATTTCACAATACTATTATTATTGATGTATGTTTCGATAATAATTGGATATTTTTTTCCTTAATTATTGTAAAAACAAGATCACCAATGCTTTCCAATACAAGTCTTGCTACAATTCACAGTAGAGATGGTGAGGGTGGTGAAATTGAGGTTGATACAATGGAATAAACTTAACACAATATTATTGAGAGTGAATGGATAAATAGGATTATCCATGACACATTTTTTCCATGGATGAGAATGCACCTGAGGCTGAGATATATGAAAATGTTAATGGCATACCTCTTATTGATAAGGAAAAAAAACTTTATATAGAGACTCAAAGACAATTCTTCTCTCTGCTCTTTTGTTACTAGTCATCTTTAAGGTCATGAATGGTATTTGAAAAACAACAATGACACAATTGTTTTTTTTGTTGGAAAAGTGGTGGAACCCCCCTGACTAGAAGGGTTTCCATTGGCTAAGTATCCATGAACCAGGGGCATCTAAGCCGTCAAAGTCACCCGGGGATCACACCCGGCCTGGACCACACCAACCCTTAACATGGTTGGATTTTTTGGTATCCGACGGGATTAGAACCGGTGACCTTTCAGCTTAGGGGGTGTCTTAACCATACCCCACCACCAAGTGTTCTACATCTCGTGGATACAATGACACAATTGTTAAGGTATGCAATATTTATCTATTTGTAATTACAATTGCTTGTTTTATTATTTAGCATTGTCATATATAAGATAGTAATTATGATTTTTCGATTTATTTTTTTAGACTGTTAGGTGATACTCTTATTCCACCATCAAATACTTTACCTCACACATCTAAATAAATGTGTGTCTCTCAAAAATATTTAGAAGTGGAGTATAAAAAAATTGATGCATGACCTAATGATTATATCATATATTACAGATGACATGCATCAAATAGTGAGTTCTTTAAATGTGGAATTAGTAGATATCATATTGATCAGGTAACAAATAAGGTGCCCCACAAATTTCTTTGTCATATTTTGTAATTCCATTTTTTCAATGACTGTCCAGGTGTAAAAAAATTGTAGAATTTATGGATTAGTAATTACCATGCATGACACAAAAATGAAGATGGTGTCATGCGAATTCCTAGATATGGTTATGCATTTAGATACATTAAGGAAACATGGAAATTTAAAAAAAAATATCCATGTAATTTTAGAATGTCATTGGAATTTGATGGTGTCATTCCATTTGCAGAGCTCATAACCAATTACTCAGTTTAGTCAGTTTTTGTTATAAACAATAAAATTCCTCCGTGGATGACAATTAAAAGGGATAACATCATGTTGGAATTAATTGTTCCAGGTACTTATTTTTAAGAATGTTAACACAATATAAGCAATCATTTTTTCTCGTTTTTGCATGATCAAGAAACTATTAATTATGTATGTTACTTTTCATATAACTACTAGATAAGCACCAAGTTAAAGATATGGATGTATATCTTGAGCCTCTTACATATGAAATTTTAAAATTATGGGTCAACATCATTATGTACAACATATCCAAACCTATAAATCAAAAACAATTTCAGTTCCATGGAATACTTACATGGACAATTCATGATGCACCCAGTCTTACACATTTTCACGATAAGTAAATTTCTCATGTATCTCTATCCATTATTTATTATTGAATCTCTTTTCATAATTTATGGAATTCTTTATATTAACATTATTCCATAACATGTAGGGATTCAAACAAAGGGAAAATATGCAAGTGTAGTATGTGTTCAAAGAACAATATATAGATGTTCAAGAATCTTAGGAAAGGAGGTGTACAATGAGTTTAGTCATTTTCTCCATAAGGACCATAGGTATCGTATTACTTGGAAAAAATGAATTTATCGGAAGTAAGAGAGAGGGAAAAACACGAAGAATGATTCCTCAACTATGGAAAAAAGGAATTAGAGAAGATCCATGGTAAGAAATATTTGTTTGTAGTTACTACTTCATTATTGTTCACTTGTATTTATTTTTTAGATTTCCATACTTAATATGATTAATAAAAAATAGAAATATTGCATTGATACTTCTCAAAGGTCTTCACGGTCATCCTTCATGGGGTTTGAAATGATACTCTTCCAATTCAGTTGGTTTCCATACTATGAGCAACTACAAGTATCTCATTTGTTTGTCACAATGCATATTGGAAACAATGTCACATAATGGTTGTGGAAAATTATAAACAGGATGAATAAAAAGGAAAAAATTACAAAAATGATAAGTGACATTCAGGAATCTAACTCATTGCAACATTTGAATCATTGCTATATATGGTAGTGGGAATTCCACCAATCTTCCATGGTTATTAACAAAGTAAGAGAACACCGCTATAAAAGAGGTTGTATAGAAGATAAAATTTCCTACTAAAACTCATGATTGACATACAATAATTAAGGTTCTATGTTTTGCAACTTTGATTATTTTATGAAATATAGATTATTTGCAAGTAATTCATGTTTATCTCTATTCAAATTATATGTAATGATGTATACCTTATTTGCTAGTAATATATGGTGTGTCTTTGTTGCAGTATCTTCTACCTCTAGCTCTGCTTAATAGCTTTGAAAACAACATAAATAAGGTTATTTATGATCTAGACAAGTACATGAGGTATGTATAAAGTTATAGGTAAATTACTTATTGTATACATTGTCAATACTTTCTTTGCTTGTCTTATATAATTTAATGTTAACACATCAAATTTCTTTGCACTTATAGGTGGTTTTCATCTAAATAAATACATAAAGAATATATCAAGTATTGGAAAAGAGAAATTTCCCAACTAATGTGTGATATGCAAAAGTATTTGCATCCATCCTTTTTTAATGCGCATGAACACTATCTCATACACCTAGTAGAATATATTGAAATATGTGGACCCGTACACACAAGGTCAATGTGGTTGGTGGAGAGGAACTTAAAATCATTGAAGGAATTAATTAGACAAAGATCACATCCATAAGGCTCGATGGTTGAAGGATACATGCTATATAAATCCACTATATGTTTTAGTGAGTACTTACCCCAAGTAGTGGGTAATATGGATCTGTCACTCCTTTGGGATGTCAATTCCACCAACAAATTTAAAGGAGAGGTGTTGTTGAGGAAAGGTAGATGGAGAAAAGTGAAATGTAAAATATTTTATTGTATTTAATATTTCTATACATACTTCTAGTAGATTCGTTAATAGATTGGTTGTTTAACTAAATATTTATTTTGCCATTGTTCTAGGTAGTATAGAGTGGGATGCAATTCATTTGTATGTTGTAAAAAATATTGATTGATTAAGAGATGGATAGAACGATGTGAAGTATAGTGCCTTATCACGGAATAAGGTGGAAAATTTGATTACAAAATATGATTTATATCATGATATAGATTTAACCCGGCTGGAAATTGATATAGAATATGGTGAAAAAGATAGAGATGTAAGAAATATCTAAGTTTTATTTTTATATTTCAAATCCTATAATTGTATTTTTTCTCACAAATTATCTTATACATATACTTACCAATTCACAACAATCCATTTATACCATGTTGAGAATGTAGGTTAAGCATCATAAGGCTATGTGGTGCAATGGAAAAATATATCACACAAAACCGTTGGATGATAGGAGGAAAACATGTGATAGTGGTATATTGTAATTTTTTAGGCTACTAATATTTCACACAAGGGTGATAGAAATCTAATCACATCATTTTGAGGTTGTATGGATAATTGGAAGACATATTGGATATATACTTTACATACTTCAAAGTGGTTCTCTTTAATGTGAGGTGGTACATATTGTTGTTGCAAGGTGATGAAAGAACATTTATAGATCATTACAATGGATTTACCTGTTGAAATGTTCGTCTATAATGAGGAGGGAGGGGGGGGAATTGGTATAGAACATATTTTAACAATAAAATATTATTTACCATCCACATTAACTTTCAATGAAATCAATCATTTAATTAATATACATGAGACACAAATATTTAATGTGGAAACCCAATAAGGGATAAAACCCCTGAAATATGTTCTTTTAATAAAAAAACTACAATGATTTGTAGAAACACATTTGCTAGAGACACCAATATTCCAATTTTACAAGAAACAATTTGTAGGAGGAACCAACACCCTATATTCTCTACCACCAACTATAAGGAATCACCAAATCCCTATATTCTATAGCACCAACTAGAAGGAAGCACCAACTCTTTAGATTCTCTAGCACCAACTGGAAGGAAGCACTGAATACTTGGATTATGGATTTACATACTATGCAAAAACTTACCTGTCACACTCTGTTATGTTTCACTCCGCTATGTGTAAGACAATCTTTACTACTGTCACACTTTGCATTGTTGCACATTTCTCTGTGTAATACAATCTCACTATTGTCACACTCTTCTATTTCACTTTGTTCTATGCAAGACAATCTTCACTACTTTACACACTCTGTTATGTCATGCTCTTCTATGTGAAAGAAAATATTCACTATTATGACACTCTTCTATGTCGCACTCTTCTCTGTATATGAGAATATTCACTACTATCACATTATTCTATGTCCCACTCTTCTTTGTTTTGTCGCACTCTACACTACACAAGACAAACTTCACTACTGCACAGTCTTCAATATTTGTGTAACTTCAACTTATACGCAGTCTTGAAATTTTGTGCTACAACATATTCTGTAAGAAAACATATGTAACTATTATGTAGTTTCAACCTCTATAAGAAAACATATCTTCCTCTTCAAAAGGTGTTCCTTTACTTTCTTATAAGACATTAGAAACCTTAAGAAACAATTTCAAGAGAGTATCATCAAAACATCTTTGAAACCTAGAAAAACATCTTCAAATCCATCTTCAATCCTTAGAATAATTTCCTCTTCACAAGTGCATACCTTTTTCAAAGCTCCATAAGTGAATCATTAAAATGAAGAAGTGGGGGAGTGCTCAACTTATTTAAAGTGTTCTGAAATCACTTTCTAGGCTGAAATAACATTGTTGAATATCTTGGAAGGGCCGACCTAACATTCTAGATGGATGGTCTTTATAATTCTTTCATATCTACTCATTCTTATGGAACTAGAGGGAATTCCATATACCGTTGGGAAATTTTCAGAATAAGAATTACAAGCATGTAACTTATATTCCAATTTGAGATATATATACAGAGTAAATGTTCCTTCCAATATAGGGTATCCAAATTGGGCATCAAAAACAATATTCATCTTGCAATATCTATCTGTAGTCTTGGATCCTTGTCTTTGAAATTAATGACAAAAATATATCCTTTCCTTTGACATCAATGACAACAATATTTCCAACAATTTCCTTCTTTACAATTGATGGAAACCTCACAACAAACCTATTTTCAATTATGTCTCTACGTAATTCTTTTTCTACACAATTTTGTCTCTGTGCAGATTCATTTTTTACAACTTCCCCCCTTTCACAACTGTGCAATTTTGTTCTAGCACAATTTTCTTTTTGTATAGTTTCACTGTATACAACTTACCCCTCTATGTAGTTCCCCCCCTTTAATATCAATGGAAACAGGATACTCCCCCTGAGCTGATGTATCTATTTAGGGATAGAAATCACCCCCAATTTTTGTTGGAGATACTCAAATGTATCTCTAGGAAGGGGTTTGGTAAATATATATGTAATATATTCTTTAGTAGTAATGTTTTCCAAATTGACAATCTATTTTGAAACTTGTTCCCTTAGAAAATAATAATTGATTGGAATGTGCTTTGGTTTTTAATGCATAGCAAGGTTCTTAGAAATATTTATCGCACTGGTGTTGTCATACATTAAGAAGATTGGATGTTTGTATTCTACCTTAATGTATTGCAATGTTTGATTCATCCAAAGAACTTGACTACAATAATATGTTTCTGCGATGTACTCAACTTCTTTTGTAGACATAGAAATTGAAGATTGTTTTTTGCTGATCCATGATACTGGATAGTTTCCCAAAAATAATGCTTCTCCACTTGTAATTTTTTTGTCATTAATGTCACCTACCCAATCTACATCAGTATATGCTATCAAAGTAAAATCATCACCTTTATATTACCAAAGTCCAAATTTTCTTTTTAGATATATGAAGATTCTTTTTACAGCTTGACATGTGTCTCCTTTGGAATAGATTAAAATATTGCAACCAATCCTACTTCCTGCATAACATATGGCCTTGAAGCTTTCACATATAGTAATATAATAATAATTGACCTGTACTGAGTTTGATTTTTTTCCAATGATACATCATCTTTTCTCAATTTGCATCATATAACAATGGGGGCGTTGACATGTTTGCAATGTTCATTCCATAGTTTTTCAACATTTCTTTACTCTATGTAAGTTCAGAAATATTATTTCCTAATTTAGATTAGGAAATATATAGACCAAGGAAGAATGACAACAATCACAATAGACATCTCAAATATTTTTGTATCTCTTCCACAAGTTTTTTATTAAATCATCAATATCACTTGCAAAAATAATGTCATCTACATAAACCACAATAATAATCATATTTTCATTCTCAAAATTGATGAAGATATTATTGTATGGAACTCCTCTTTTGAATCCTTTCTGTTCTAGGTATCTGTCAAGTCTTGAATACCATGCTCTAAGAGGTTTCTTTAGACCATAGAGTGCTTTCTTTAGTCTACATACACAGTCTTTGTATTCTATAGTTGAAATATTTCAGGATTCTCATTAATATACACTTTTTCTTCCAGGTTTCCATTTAGGAATGTTAACTTGACATCCATTGGGTAAACCTTGAATTTCTTGCAACATGTGAATGCTAAACAATCAAATGGCTTCTAGCCTAGCCACAAAAGAAAAGGATTCTTCAAATTCAATTCCTTCAACTTGATTATATCCCTTACAAACCAATCTTGAATTGTTTCTGACAACTTTTCCATTATCATTTAAATTATTTTTGAACACCCACTTTGTTCCAATCACATTTTTGTCTTTAGGTCTTGGGACAAGCCTACCATGTTTGATTCTTCTCAATTTGATCCAATTCTTAATTCAAAGAATCAATTCAACTCTCATCTTTACCTTCTTCTATAAAATTTTTAGGTTCTATTTTGAATAATAGGGAGTGATGGACTTGTTCAGAAACACTTTCCCATTTTCTCCTAGTTTGTGTTCCTACATTTTTGTCACCATTAATTAAGTATTATGAATGGTTCTTTTGCACAAACCTTGATGTGGCTTGTGTTTTTTAGCGTTCTATTTCTATTTCCTCTTCTTTTATTTATTTTTCTTCTTCTTCTCTATTGCATTCCATTCCTTTTGCCCACTGTTTGTTTTCTTGAGGCTTTGCTTCGTCGATTATGAAATTTATATTTTCAACATTTTTTTGTAATATTTAGGTATAACGTCTATAGGATTTGTTGCTTGCTGAATAACCAAGAAAAATTCCTTCATCTTTCCTTGAATCAAGCTTAGTTAGATCCTCATAATATCTCTTGATGTAACACTTTCTTCCAAATATTTTGAAATGTTTGACAGATGCTGGTCTTCCTTTTCACATTTCATAGGGTGCCTTATCATTGTAAACTTTGATTTGTTGTCAATTCAAAATTTAAAGTGTAGTGTACATTGCAACTTCTCTCCAAATTCTATCTGTTAACCTTGCTTCATTCAACATTGTCCTATCACTCTTCTGCACATGTATTTTTTTCTTTCAACCACTACATTTTGTTGAGGAGTTCTTGTAGGTGAGTATTCTATTCTTATTCCATTAATTTCATATAATTATTCAAACACATTAAATTAAACTCACCTGCATTATCTAACCTTCAAAAAAATATTTTTCATATCACTCTTGTTTTCAGCTAAAGCTTTAAAATATTTTCTATTTTCAAAGGAATCATATTTATCTTTAAGGAAGGCGAGCCACGTCATTTTTGTATAATCATTACTAAATTACATAAAGTAATTATCTCCTTACAAGCTTTGTGCTTTGGTTGGTTCACAAAGACATGCATGCATAATTTCAAATGGCTTAGAGGTTGTGTATTCTTTTGTTTGCTGACCTTACACACAATGTTTGAGGGTTTTTTTTCTATCTTTGGAATATATCTTATTGCTTGTTTAGTACTGATTTTTACCAAGTTGTCAAAAATCATATGGTCCATTCTTTTATGCCATAAACACATTTCAATTTTTTTCCCCATAAAATATTTTTCTCCATTGATCTCATCAATAATATCCATGTTGTTTGGGGTCCTAACTACTTTGGAAGCTTATTGACCATATTTTGCCTTTCTGATCTCAAATTGTTGAAATTAGAAGTGAGAGTATGTCCCCGATCACACATTTGGCTGAGACTAAGAAGATTGTGTTTCAACTCTTCAACATATAAGACATATTCTACCTTAGCTCTTCCATTATCAAGATTTAGAGTTCCTTTTCCAATTATCTTTGAAGTACAATGATCCCCAAAGGTAACATTTCCTTCATTCATTTTTAAGGTGGTAAGCCTTTTTTATCCCCTATCATGTGACTTGAGCACCCATTATTAATATAACACTCATCCCTTTTATTTTGTGCACACAACACAACTTTTATAAATATGGATTTTTCTTTCTTAAGTTCCCTTGGTTCCTGATTTTTCTCCATGGTTATTGGAATTTCTTGATTCTTATTTTTCCTAAAACCACTTCTACAAAATCTTGCTATATGTCCATAATTGTTGCAATTATAACATATAATGTTATAATTTAGTTAAGGAAAAAATGAGTTGTTAATTCTTCTTGAGAATCCATAGGTATATATGTTCATGTTCCTCATATAGATGCTTTATTCATTCATTCTACAATATATATCTTTATGACCAAAACCATTGCAAGAATGAAAATAGTTAGAAAAAGGCTTTTGGTACCTGATTGTATGATTACATCCCAGTGAAGAGAACTCCTTGATTTTTCCATTGTGAGAAGGATCTGTCTTTTGTGGATCATCTTGTTCTTCTCTCTTGTTGTATTCAACATTGATAGGATTATTGAGCACTTGAGCATAACTCTTCGTCTTTATTTCACTCAGCTATTGTGAAGAGTTTGATTCTTGTTTCATAGTTTCCTCCTTCTTGTCATAGCCAAGACCAATTTTTCAGATAGTAGTCTTTGTTAGTTTAGGACCTCATCCAGAGTTCAAATCTCTTTACAAATTTCAGATCGATATTTGATTTCTCCAAATTCTTTCTTAGGCTAACTATGTTAGATTATAGACTGTTGTATACATCTTCCTTTTCTTTTAATTGACTATTAAATCTTATTCAATTTTCTAAGACTCTTTAGCTTGACTTTTTAGATTGATGATGATTTTTTCTATTTCATCAAATTTCTCTTTTTTGCAAATTAATTCCTTCATGTACTTGTTTAGTTGTTCCTTTTGCAACCATTTTTTCCTCAATCTATCTAATTCATCCGATCCACATATGATTTCTTCTTCCAAATTTAGTTCTCCATATATTTATGAACAATCTTCTTCTTTTAATTTTTTTTTCCCAAAATAACGGTCTCTTTTTCTAGGGACATGAAGAGAATCACTTTTATTTCATTATCATTGTCATCAAAAGGGTCGTCATCTTCATTTTCATAAAGATTCTTCTTTTGTCCATTTAAGTTTCTTCTATTGTCCTTTATATAACCTTTGCGTCTAGAGCCTTCTTCACTACTATTTCTATATTTTGAATAAGGACATCTAGCATCAATGTGTCCTGCTTCTTCACAATTAAAAAAATTGAAGGGAAGATTACCTTTGTGTTTTCCTGATCCTCTCTTGAGATTTTTGACAAAACTGGATTCTTCTACATCTAATTCACTGTCTAAGCTATCACTTGATTTTTTTTCTTTTGTATTTGTCATTATTTATGACTTGAAGGTGTTGATGTATTTGTAACTTCGGAATGTATTCACTTGTATATATTATATTGTACCTCGATGTTCCTATCGGGAGAATCACTTATATTTCATTGTACCCTGATGTTCCTATAGGGAGAGTCATTAATATAATAAAGTCATGTAAAGTGATTGAGGTTAACCCTTCATTGTAAGTTAGGGAAATAGTCCCCACAATTGAGTTAAGGTTAACCCTCCTTGTTGATCAGAGGGAAAAGTTCCCACAGTTGATGGGCACTAGGGTTATTAGACTCTCTTAGAGATGTCGGCCCTGGTAAGTAATTTTCAAGTCGGAAACTAGTATAAATAGAGAGAAATACTCTCTATTTGTCACACACACTCACCCATCGATCCATCAAATAATGGAGCTCTATTTGTGGAGAATCCTCCCTATATATCCATGTCTGCGTAGTGATATACATTGCATAGTGATCTAACTTCTAGTGGTTAGACTGTTTATGAAGGAACCTACGCTAATACAAATTTTTGAAATGTTAAGCTATAAAGAGAGGGGGTGGGGATCAATATAGAATATATTTTAAAATTCAAATATTATTTACCATCTACATTAACTTTTAATGAAATCAATCATCACATTGATATACCCGAGACATAAAGATTTAACATGGAAACCCAATAAGGGAGAAAACCACTGCAATTTTTTCTTTTAATAAACAATGATTACAATGATTTATAGACACCTATTTGTTGGAGACACCAATATCCCAAGTTTAAAAGTAACAATTTATAGGAGGAACCAACCCCCTAGATTCTCTAGCACCAACTCCCTAGATTCACTAGCAGCATCTGGAAGGAAGCACCACCTCCCTGTATTCTCTGGGATCAACTAGAAGGAAGAACCAAATCACTAGATTCTTTGACACCAAATGGAAGGAAGAAGTAACTCCCTAGATTTGGTATTGATGTACTACATGAAAACTTACATGTAGCACATTTTTCTATCATGCTCTGCTCTATGCAAGATAGTATTTACTACTATCACACTCTGCTCTATCACACATTAATTTGCACAAGATAATATTCACTACTATCACACTCTTCTGTCTCACTTTGTTCCATTCAAGAGAATATTTTGTAGTGCACACACTCTGCTTTTATTGTGCTCTCCTATGTGCAAGACAATATTTACTACTATCACACTAAGCTTTGTCACAATCTTCGCTATGCAAGGAAATATTCACTATTGTCACATTTTTCTCTATCACACTCTTCTCTATTATGTCACACTCTACATTGTGCAATACAAACTTTACTATTGCACATTCTTCAATTTTTGCATTGCTTAAACCTATGTGTAATTTCAACTTATGCACGGTCTTTAGATTCTATGCTAATTCATCTTCTGGGAAAAAACACATGTAACTTCTGCACAACTTTAACCTTTACAAGAAAAACTTTCTTCCCTTCACAAGGCGTGCCTTTCCTTCCTTAGAGAACCTTATAAACCTTAAGAAACACTTTTAAGAGAGTATCATCAAAACATCTTCAAAACATTTTCAAAACCTAGAAAAACATCTTCAAATCCAAATTCAACCCCTAGAATACCTTCCTCTTCACAAGTAAACACCCTTTTCAAATATCCATAAGTGGATAATTAAATTGAACAAGTGAGGGAGAACTCCACTTATTTATATTGTTCTTAAATCACTTTCTCAGCTAACATAACATTCCTCAATATCTACCCAGATGCGAGTGACAGATTTCAATGAGGACAAGGGGGATGATGATGGGACTGACTCATCATCAGCCTGACATAACCACCACATCATCCCTCTTATGGATGAGGGAATTTACACCGGCTTTGGAGGTGGACGTTCAATGGGACCTCATCTTCAACTCGGTGTAAATGGACTTCAATGCGGCACCCTGGTTCTTGGGTTGTCATACCATTCATTTTATGCCTTGGCCTCTTCGTTCTCTGGGTCATTTACTCTGTGTTTTCATGCTGCTTTATTTCCTGCTCTGACAGGACCACTCTGTCCTCTATGCTTCAACTCTTAGTCCTATTTTTATCATTATTCCTCGCCACTCTGTTATGTCATGAAGGCAACGAGGTATCCCTCATTGTGGCCGTTCTCGGAGAGGATCCCAATCTGAACATCAAATTCTGCTCACTGCATAAGCGAGAAGAGAGGGTTTTGATGCTGAGATTTCAGACAGTGTTCGAAAAATGGTGAGCGACAAGGAATATGAGCTATCTGGTGCTGCACACCAGAGCAAAGATGGAACTACTGGGTCATAAAGAACCTGCTCATCAAGCTCATCCTCTGCTTCAAGTCCTAACCCATGGATCTTATTCTTCATGCTTTACCTATTCCTTTGGCTATAGTTGCACCTCCGGAACCCCCACCCCCTCTTCCTGCTCCGGCCGACTCCAATGTCCCTCTTGCATCATCCTCTGCACCTTCCTCTTCCACCCTCTCCCTTGTGGTCCCTATGGATTGTGAACCCCCTCCTCCCCCATTGCCAAGCCATATAAAATCTCTTTTCGCCAACAAATGCACCCCCATGCCATCCATTTCCAGAAAGACTTCCCCTCTATAGGTGAAAAAACCCCTTGCAGGTGACAAAGACAAGGGTGAATCTCCCAGCAATGAGGATTCAATATTATCTAGTGATGACGCATCAGATGCCACAGAAGATCCAAATGAGCCAGTCTCCTCTAGCTTCGGTTGTCCCATCATCGAGGAGCCTTATCACAAGATTTATCCAGGTTTTGTTAATGGTTTTTTGTGCATTTTCGGAATATGGTGGGATATCCAAGGAATGAACTCTGTTTGCTAGTATTTTTCATGATCCTTTATGTCTTTTTGTATAATATCACTCTTTTTTCCTGGGACCTATTTTCCCTCTTGGAGGGAGGGTCTGGTACACTTCTTATGGACGTGTTTTCCCTCTTAAAGGGAGGGTCTGGTTCTCGTCTCAGAATGGTTCTACCTGCCAGTTCTTTTGGGCAGGAATGCATCTCAGAATTGTAATATTTTTCATACCATTACTACCTTACTTCAATATAATAGTTTCCTAAATTACAAAAAAAAACATTCCTCAATATCCTAGTAGGGCCATCTTAACATTCTAGCTAGTTAGTTTGTACAAATGCTTTAATATGTCTGCATTCTTATGGAGTTGAAGAGACGTCCATATACCGTTGGAAAGGTATCACAATACTATTTCAACCCATGTAACTTATAATCCAATTTGGGCTATATATATGTCTGATCACTGTCCTATTATATTATCAATAGATTTACATGAACATAAACCTGCCTCTCCTTTCATGTTTAATCCAGCCTAGCTGAAGGAGGAAGACTATAAAAAACTAGTAGAGCTCAATTAGTCTCCATTAAAAACCAAATATTTTNCATGAACATAACCCTGCCTCTCCTTTCATGTTTAATCCAGCCTAGCTGAAGGAGGAAGACTATAAAAAACTAGTAGAGCTCAATTAGTCTCCATTAAAAACCAAATATTTTGAAACTTTCATGAAACAAATGATGGAAAAATTGGCTCAGTTAAAAAAGGTCTCCAAATAATGGGAAAGGAAATATCGATATAAGCCATAGAAGTAACTTAAAGAGGTGGAAGAAGACATTAAAATAATGCATAAAGAAAATGATGTTGGGATTTTTTTTTTTCTGAAGAGGAACTAAATAAATTAAAAGAGATGGAAATACATCAAACAACCCTACTGGAAAAATAAGAACAACTATGAAGACTAAAGAGCAGGGAAATATGGATAACTGACAGAGGCAACAATAAAAAAATTCTTCCACATATATGCTTCACATAGGAAAAATGTGAATGCCATTACAAAGATCAAGCATGAATAAGGAATCAGTGTTAGATCCTTCAAAGAGAAATGTGAAGCTAGTGTCTCCTATTTTAAATCTCTTTTCAATGAAATAGAGGGTTGTTCGATACAGGAAATTCTACGAGTATTAAGACCATTCCCAAGATACATCTCAAGTGATATGAATGACTATCTAAAAAAAGAAGTTTCAGAAGAAGAACTCAACATTATATTACATTCCTTTCAAAAGGGAAGGAACCCGAGACCTGACAAATTTATAGTTAAAATATTTTCGAGTTTTTATGATTTGATAAAATAAGATATTCTAAAAGTAGTTAGAGCATCCCAATGTTTGGGTAAGGTATTGGGTGCAATGAATTCAACCTTCCTAGATTTAATCCCAAAGAAACAAAAACAACCAGAATTCAGGGATTTCAGACCAATTTCTTGTTGCAATGTGATTTACAAATGAATTTCAAAACTTATTACACAAAGTTTGAAGTCGATCCTTAGTTATATAATCTTTGAAGAACAATTTGGTTTTTTGTTTAATCGACAGATTCATGACAGAGTTTCCCTAGCCCAGGAAGAAATACAAATTATTAAAAAGAAAAAGAAAAAGGCATTTTCTCTAAAACTTCATTTGTTGAAAGCTTACGATAGGGTAAATTGGACCTTCCTACGTGTTCTACTCATTCAGATGGGATTCTCATTGGAACTGGTGAATCAGATTATAAGTTTGCGACCTCGTCCTCCTTTATGGTTTTGATAAATGTCTCTCCTTTTCGTTTTTTAGACCTATGAGAGGTCTAAGACATGGATGTCCACTATCTCCTTTCATATTTTTAGTTGTAGCATAATCTTTAAGCAAATTACTTCATCGAGCTAAACTTGAGGGATTATTTAAGGGTGTCAAGGTTTCTACATCTATAGAATTGTCACACATTCTCTTTGTAGATGATGTCCCATTATTGGGAGAAGGAACAATGGAAAATATGCAATCTCTAGCACAATTTTTATCATTATATAAAAAGTCTACAGGGATGTTAATAACCATGGACAATTCAAGTATTGCTTTAAATAGAGCTTCTGAAGAGTTTCAACAAAGAATTTTGACATAGATAGAGTTCCACCTATGTCCTTTGGATGCGGGATTCAAATATCTGGGTTTTTTCCTCAAGCCCTATGCATATTCATTCAAGGAATAGACATGGCTTTACAAGAAGATAGAATCACGAATCTCATGTTGGGCCAATAAATATCTACTGAGAAGTGGTTGATTGGCCCATTTAAAAGAAGTCCTACAGATCATTCCAATATATTTGGCCTCCATGGATTACATTCCAAAAGGGATATTAACAAAGATCATAAATAAATACTTTACCTTTCTATGGACAAAAACCAAAAAGAAGGAAGGCATCCCTTTGGTGAAAAGGCCTCATATAGAACAACAAAAAGGTAGAATGTTACAAAAATTCCTCATTTTTAACACTAGCAACATCAACCTCAATTATGGAGAAAGTGTGAAATATTGCATACACATTCATAACAAGTGACAATACTAACCTTTTGTACATCACACCAATAACATTCTACATAGAAGAACAAAATACTACCACCATGGTTAACTCAATGCCACAAAATTGTAATATTGTAGTTCCTTCTATTCCAATAATCATACTTGGTATCTAAATAACTTCTCTAAGCAAAAAAAAGAGTAACCCCTAAAAAATAAAACACATATCAGAGTTAACAATAATGGTTGCAATATTATCATAATTTCAAAATCCAAATACAATTGTAGAAGTTGCTCGGAGTTCTTTATAAAAAGATTCAATTCTCTGGTGGAAGAAGAAACGATGAAATGAATTGAGGTATGAATCCAACCCATGATTTGGAGGTATGAATTGAACCCATGATGTGGAGGTATGAATTCATCCCACGATTCAGAGTTTATTCCTCAACCTACCCGAATAAAATAACCCTCAATATTTATATTACTATATCAAATTGAAAACTCCCCTTAACCCTTTAATACGAGACTATATAATTTTCAGGTTCTTAGGAGTAGTCAAACCCCCAATATGAATGGCGTCATATGATATTGCTTCGCTAGTGACCCCCCCGTGGTTGTACCTTGCCTTGTTTTATTTTCTTTTTTTGTATATTGGTATTATGGTACCCTCTCTGTGACTTGTGGTAAATAGGGTCATATACCCACCTTGAGTTATTTTTTATTTTATTCCACCTTTGATGTTTTGGTCTTATGGGTACTTTGGTTGTTTTTCCACTTTGTGTGATTCTTTGATTTTTATTTTTATTTTATCATAATATTTCCATGTCAAATCTGATGATGTCAAGGGGTTCCAAGTTTGTGTATGCAACTCTCTCACCTAAGGCTTCCACCTATTCAACTTTTTTTGATATGATCTAAAGTTTAATTTATGCTACTTGAGACAAGGCCTTAACCTTCCAGCTTTGGTCTATCCAAGTTATTTAACCTGCTGAGGACATGTTAAAGTCATATATTTTAATGCACCCAATATTCTCCTTCTATGCTAGCCATGAATCCTAGCAGACTTTACAGAAATATTTATGCTAAGATCTGTTGTTTGCAAGGTTTATCCTTCCTACTTGAGTTTCGATCTATCTTCTTCAAGATCGCTCCTTCTATGTTGAGAACTATTCTACTATGTTTTGGGTTTGACCTTTTATTCATGAGATTCGATCTCTTTGACTTCTTCTAGACTCTAAACATATGACCCTAAGACTTAGTTACTTACTGGTTGTATTTCTTTTGTATACCGTGAGGTCTAAATGATTTTTTTGGTGGAGGCAATGAGCCTTAGGATATGATAAGAAGATTATGGTGATCAACCGGTTTGTTTTAGATCTAATATAAGTATTTCCTTAAGGTCATAGTTGTTGATATATTCTCTATGTACACTAAATTTGATCCACTTTACTGAGAATTGTTTTGACTTATTTTTTTCATACTGAGACCTTATTGAGGTATGTTCCTTTGTATTAAGTCTCATCGGTTTTTTCTGGGTTCTTTATTTGATTATTTCTTGTACTAAGTTTATTGAACAAACCTCTTTTCTTGATTTTTGGTACTTCTTATATGTTTTCTTATTGTCTTTGACCACTCCTATTTAACTCATCCCAATAATCTCTCTCTTAGGTTTGTACGAACCTTTTATTAGGGTCATTTGATTCCTAGTGTTGATTGACATCTAAGAGGTTCAACCTAATATGAAAGTAAATTTTTGAGTATTTTAAAGGAAGGGTTTCACACATATCTAAGTTTCCTCAACTGCCTCTTCTATTGCTAAATAAAAAAATTATTTATTTTATTTTTTGATTACATCTTAAGAAGATTACTTTAACATAGTGACCTAACTGGTAGTGTAAAAAGGGAAAGTTGAATGAGATGAAAATTATGTTTTATTACTGTTTAGTTTTAGTACTTGTTTATTAAATGAAAATTTTGAATTAAAGTATATTATATTATTATTATTCTGCATAAAAACCTAACTCTATCGAAAAATTAACATATATGACTTGTGGTTCATCCACAAATCCATAGATCATGACACATGCCCCAGGGTAGGAAATTTCCATGATTAACATATGGGATAGATCCTAGATGTTGAGCTTTAGGTCACCAAGGATGTTCCTCTAGGACAATGGTGAGCTTGAAATCTAAAAACTAGGGTTTTAAGATAACAACATTGTTTCTATGGTTGATTGACTATGCATAAGGCCTCAGAGCATGACATAATCATCCTAAAATATTAAACAACCAATGAATGTCATTTGGGACCCATGGGATGCCTTTAATTCTAATTTCATGTGTTAGGGGTAGTATAGATTGTTCATTTTTCCTTGGGGTAGTATAGATGGTTCACTTCTCCTACATGGAAAACTGTTGGCTAATAGTTTCTCCTTGGGGTTGTTTCTCTTTTTAAAAGGTGAAGTGTACACATTCTACTACATTTCATGTTCTCTATTACATGGATTAAGTTTATCTTTTTTCTATTAGTGGGGCCATTTGGAAAATAGGTAAGTGTTGCACATATCTCAAGTTAAGTGCTAGTGAGGGTTGAGTTTCTCCTTGATGGATGATAATAACACACAATCACAGTAGCATATGCTCAAGTTACTCATTTATTTCAAATATATGTGAAGAATATATCTCCAATGAACACTTTTAGTCATTGTTTAGTGGTAAAGTTGTCTACTGCAGAAGCATGTTGAGAATTAAAGGAAACAACACCTACACCAATCCCATTGTTATGATTACATCATCTACTGTTTGATACCAATCGTGGATCACTTGTAGAATTGATAAGTTTTCTTGCATCACTCTTCCTATTAACTAAATGTGGCATGTCACCAATTACTTCTACTCATCATTTCTAGGCATGGACACCATTTTCTAATTAAATGTTCAGATCTGGTGCATTTCTTTAAAGTATTTTCCTAGTATTAAGTTGTTGTGCTATGCAAGTTTAATATCTTAACAAATGACATGCATTCCCACATGAGAACATGTAATGAAGCCATTACACTTCAGACTCCTATGTTTCCAAACTACTAAGAATCTACAAGAGTTATATAACAAAGGGTTTAAAGAATATTCAAGTATGATTGAGAAATCAATACATTTTCTAGCCATGTGGATGGATTTGTGGAATTATCCTTCAAGAATTATCAATTTATAAATATTAAGAGTCACCATTAGGATATCATCAAGAGGGCTTCATAGATAAATTCCTATTGTATAAAAAAAAGAGCACCCAGTTTCTTGAACTTGGCCAATTTGGTTATGTTTATCCATGCCTTAGTTGTAGAACATTAACTATCCCTCCTTCAAGTGAATACTATTTTTCTGATATAACTCAAATAAATACCCCATGGGGAGTCTTCGGTGCTTTCATTTTGCATTTACCCTTCTTTTGTCTATGTTGTTTTAAAATACAAACAAAAGTGCGAGTGATGAGATAAAGGGCCAGCCACAACCTTTGAATTGCATGAAGCATTACTTCTTTGCAACTATCTTTTTATCAACTTAAATATCTAACAAATACACATCTAACTTGTAAATATTATGTGATGGTTGGTTTCTCTCTCCATCCAAATTGCTAGGTTTTTCAATGGGTACCCAAGGATATTCCTCAACTAAACACATATTTTTGTGTGAATGAGAGGATACATCGAACCGCGCCATCGTCATTACATGGTTTGGGGTTGTTTTGCATGGATGGAATAAAGGTCGGTTACGATATGTACATAATTGA
The DNA here is from genome assembly GCA_001517045.1 of Pseudotsuga menziesii. Lineage (NCBI taxonomy): Eukaryota > Viridiplantae > Streptophyta > Pinopsida > Pinales > Pinaceae > Pseudotsuga > Pseudotsuga menziesii. Next base: position 186,158 of record LPNX010305734.1, read on the forward strand.
TGGAGTATGTTGGACATTGTTACAACTACAAAGATTGGATGTGCCTGGTCTAATATACATGAAGTACATGTAGATATGGATTGTCAGCAAATTATTTACAGTTGAAAAACAAAGATCGAAATAAAGGAGCAACGTTGTACATTGACGAAAGGCCAAAAGCCACATGGAATATTGTGGGGTTTATAAACAATACACAACCATGGTTTACAATTAAGCAACCAAACTGCATATTTGAGGGGCATGAAGGAAACCGTGTTTTTGTATGTTCCATTAAATCAATAGTTGTAGGGTAAGAGTTTCTTATTGATTACAATTTGAATCAAGTACTTAGTAGATAGAACCATAGTTACTATGGGTTTGGTACATCTAACAATTTACCCAACCTTTTATTAATTAATTTACCATCTTAAGGATTTTTCGTTTGTCTATTGTTATAATTTTGTTTAAATTTTCTATATTTACTTTACAGGGTAGTGTTTGGGGAACCTCCCCTGCAGCTAGTTAGAAGAGTACAACTTCCTTGAGGTATCAGGTATACATCTTTGTAATAGTACAAATATAATTTGAAAAAATAGTTTTTTTTGTTGTGTTTTTTCATGAGTATGTTTGTTTAGTTTATATAATGTTATTTGTATATTTGTTGCACAGTGTTGATCGGGGAAACCACCTGACTATTGATCAGAATACAATATCCTTGGGGGAAAAGGTATACCTGATTGTAATTGTACAATTTAAATACGTCAAAATGTTTTCTTATTCTGTCATTTTTGTGAATATTTTAGTTTTTTTTGGATAATTTTTTCTATGTTTTGGAAGCAGGGTGTTGTAAGGGTCACTTCCCTATTAGTAGATGATACTGTACCTTCCTTGAGGAACCATGTATAAATAGATGCAATTGTACAAATTTAATATGAACAAAAAGTTTTTTGTTTTTTTTCATGAGTATATTTGATTCATTTAGATAATGTTATCTATATACTTGTTGCGGAGTGTTGATTGTGGAATCCACCCGACTATAGATCATATGACAACGTCCTTGAGGAAATAGGTATACCTGATTGTAATTGTACTGTTTAAATACGTAAAAAAAATTCTTATTATGTTGTTATCGTCAATATTTTGGTTTTGTTTAGATAATTTTTTCAATGTTTTTTATGTAGGGTGTTGTAAGGGGCACCTCCTTATTACTAGATCAGGGAAGGTCCCCTATAACCATTGACCCAATGAGTAGATGATCCTCGAGGAAGCAGGTATCATTCATTATGTTATTAGATTTATCTACATGGACATGTCTACATCCTAATCTAACTTTCACTACAGGGAGGTGAATCCTGATCGACAGAATATATGCAATAATTGAAAGCTTCCTGAAATTTCTAAGTCTTTTCAAAGAGTAGAGAGGGGAGGAAGAAAGGAGATTACATATTGAAGTGTGTTGTCACATCCCCAGTTTTGACCCCGTTTGCATGACGTATAAAATGTAGTTAATCATGGTGAGGAGCTCAAGGAAAAATCCCACCATCGATTTGGTTGTGTATGTTTCGGCAATGGGGATAGTTGCCGATGGTATATCGTGATATCCGACACATTATGGTTGGCATCATGTAAATACACACATCAATTAAAACTAAAACCACAACCAGCTACGGCAGTGCAACATTGAATGAAAAGGGCATGGTTCCAAAGGATAAGGGGTGGGGGATGTCAAACCTTGGTCTATGGGGGAAAAACCCATGTGTTGCCACCTTGTTTGTTTTGCCACCTCTCTTGTTTCACCAACCTTTTCAATGACTTGGTTTTGTTTGTTGGGGGTAGTTATGGCTGAGTTGTTGAGGGCAGTTATTGTGGGAGGAAAAGTGGGTAAGGGGGAAGCAACTCCATTCTTTCCCATTCCTCCATCTTCTCCACGACGCCATTCTTCCCGGTTTGTTCACTCTCATGCAGAGGTCGGTTCATCTCCTCACATGCCAGGTCTTCACCTTCACGATTATGGTCTGTTCATTCCCTCCAGGGTCGGTTCTTCCTCATGTTGGTCGGTTGATTCGCTCACACAAGCTGGGATGCTCACGCAGAGAGGCATTCTGTTCATCCTCACGCACCAGTCGCGGGTCTTCTTTGGTTGTGTACGCAGCGAGTAGGTGAAATGGCCTCAAGGGCCCGATTTCCACTGGTATGTGTCATAGACATGGTTTTAATACACGTTTTCTGCTTGCTGTTGGTTTCACCCATGATTGGGTTGCTGTTGTGTTTTCCCCATGATGTTTGGGGACTATTGAGAGTCCGATTTCTATTTCCACTTCGTACTGTGCATGTGTGTTCATCCATGCTCTGCCTGGGTTGCATCTTTTCCTTTACACATAGACTGTGAGTTGTTCTGTCCCCACTTTTTTGTCTGTGTAAGTCCTTCAGCATTTACATTGAGGATTGTGTGTGCTATGGGCTCTTGGGTGTGGAACGACTGTTAGTTCCAGGTATGTTGTCCAAGTTTTCTCCTTGGTTGAGATTGTGGATTGTGGCCATCATTTCATTGTGAGTTTGGGCTGTTGATACACCCTGGTTCGGGTACAGTTGCTGAGTTGTTTTGGCCACGTTAGGGCCAAGAAAAACTCTGTGTTCTCTTGTGGACTTGAGTTGTGCTCATCTCTTGTTTGGGATTATCCTTGGTTGTCCTAGCCTTCTTCACAGGACTGTGAAGGGATTGTTATGCTGCGGTTGTGCAGTGGTTGGTCTTCGGGCTGTGCTGGCTTGGCCGATTGAGAAAGGCCTGGTAAACCCAGCAGTGTTGGTTTGGTTGATTGTGTCCCTCAGCTATGTGTAAGCATGGATTGTCCCTTATCCTTGGAGGAATCATGCCCAGCTCAGGGGTGACAGTGTGCTGAGAGATTGATGAGCACGCGGGCCTATGGTTGGGTGGAACGTTGCAGCGACGTAGCTGGTTGTGGGATTCTTCATCGAAAGATAAGTACTGCTGTTACTTCATCTCTACAATTTATATCTATTGTTTTACGAATTATGAGGAACATATGAATGCTGGAATGTATGTGTGTTTCTTCCACTGATTATTGAGTAACTTTGTATGTTTGTAGAATTATGCATCTATGCATCCTGTTATGGATCATGTTAAGTTTCCTAATTTCAGCATTTGATGATTGTATATGTTCATGGGGCCGTTTTCCCGTATGCATGGTGTTGGTCGCGTCCTCTTTGCCCATGGATGGGGACATGATAGTATGGTATCAGAGCCCATGTTGCAGCATGGGCCTGAATGGACCACCAAGGCACAGTGACAGAAGCAGAATTTCCTTCTGCCCAGCAAGGATCAGAATTGAATGACTGTAAAAAAATCCAAGAATTATTCTAAGTGTTGAACAGTCGGGCCACTAGCGGAAAGACTTCTGCTATAGCAGAAGAGTTAGCAGTTTCCCATCCGCCGTTGCGGAATTCCAAACCATTAAGTCTTCCAACGGGGAAGGACATCCACTATAGCGGAAGCATTAGGGGGGAGTCTATCTGACGGAGCAGTTTGAAGAAAATCGCAAAAAGTTTCTAAGCGATTGGGCGTCCATCGGAAGGAATTAATGTCTGTGCACCCGTCGTTGCGGATGGCGAAGTAACTATGCGTCCGATGGGTAAGTTCTCTGACCGCCGACACCATGAAGAAGTTGGGAAAATTTGGCTAAGTGTTGAAATCGTCGGCTATCGGAAGAAATTAGTCGTTCTCCCGTCTGCCGTTGCAGAAGTCAAAGTCACTAGACTTCCGACGAGAAAGGACTTCCGACACCGGTCAAATAAGTTCACCGATCGGAAGAAAATAAGGAAATCATGTTCCACCGTTGTGGCGGCCGAAAGCACTAAGTATTTCGATAAGAAAGACTGCCACTGGAAGAAGAAAGGGTTCTGCGTTCCACCGTTGCAGATGGAGAAACGACTAGTCGTCCGATGGGTAAGTTTTTTGACTGCCGACGCCGCAAGAAAATTAAGTTCAAAATTTTCTAAGTATAGAAAGTCGTCGGCCATAAGAAGAAGAAAGTTCTTCGAGCATCCACCATTGCGGAAGACAAAGGCACTAGCCTTCCGAAGTGCAAAGACTGCCGATGCCGAAGTTAAAATTTCTTTAAGAAAAGAGCGGTGAATCGGAAGAGAAAATGGTTTGTGCGCCATCGTTGCGGAAGCCAAAAGCACTAAGGCTTCCGACCAGAAAGGCCGTCCACGCTGAAAAGTTTAAAATTGTTCTAAGTAAGTGCTGATCGGAAGAAGTTAGTGTTTGGCATGCCGCTGTTGTGGAATCCAAAGGCACTAAGCTTCCGATGTGGAAAGGCCGCCGATGCCAATTAGGTTGTGCCGCCGATCAGAAGGAGAAAGAAGACCATGTTCTGTCGTTGCGGCTGTGGAAGGGACTATTTTTCCGATCAGGTTGGGCCACCGATCGGAAGAAGAATGGAGTTGGTGGGCCGCCGTTGCGGCTGGTGATAAACTGTTTTGCTGATGGAAGTAAGGATGATGGAGCCGATCAAGTGGCAAAAGAAATATTGAAAATTTCTCTAATTTCGAAAAACATTGGCCATCGGAAGCTTAAAGCGGTTTGTGCGCCCGCCATTGCGGAAGCGAAAGTCACTAACCTGCCGATGGGAAAAGATCGTCGATGCCGATCAGGTTGGGTAGCTGATGCGGTAGCCAGAATTGGAAGAAATAGAGGTTTGATGTTCTGCCATTGTGGAAACCAAAGGCACTAGGTCGTCGATGTGAAAAGCCTGTCGACGCCGATCTGGTTGTGCCGCCGAATCGAAGAAATATTGAAGATCACGTTCCGCCATTGCGGCTGTTTAGTGGATTGTCCTTCCGATGAGAAGTGCACCTGACCACTGATGAACTACGAAAGATTAGTTGAAATGAGGCCCAAAACGACGGAAGGATTAGTTGTTTTGACAGCCGATACATCGGATGGATAGAGGAAGTGAGAGCCAATTCTGCAAAGGAAAAATTGAGTTTTTCAATGGGGATTTCTCAGTGGTTTTCAGTGGGATTTCCTGCAGATTTCAACTGCCTTCAGTGGGATTTTCAGCTGTTTTCAGTGGTTTATGGGTGGCTGAAGTTGGCGCCCGGTCCAAAATGCAGTAGTGTAATAAAAATGCAAAGATTTGGTGAATGTATTCATTTTTAGAAGTGGTGTGGTTTTCAGATCCGAGGTCGGAATGAAGCATGTGGATAGGCGTTGGAAAGCTTATCCAGTGGGGAACAAGGATATGTGACTGGAATCTGAGCATGAAGCAACAAAGTGCTAATGACGACCGTTGCTGTCAAATGGAAAAATCTGGACAATTTCGTGCCCAGGGGTAGCAAGGACTGTGAAGTCAACCAACCGCTGTGTGGAAAAGTGGTTCCATGCCAGGATGAAAGACTTGAAAATGGAAGTTTTCCTTAAACCCCTGTCTTGCTAAATGTGTTGCATTTCCTAAGTTTTATGCATAAAATGCATGAGGATATGTATTTCATGCATAGGATATTGCATGTTGGTAAAAATATTGGGGATTATATATTTATAATGAACCACTAATGATAATCATTGCTTTGATGTTGGCATTAGTGGCAAAACCAACGATGACATGGACCTGGATGAATATGTTGCTGATGTTGATGAATGAGACCAGCAACCCAATGGAGAAGGGGTAAAGAAACAAGTCCAGGACAAAAGTTAGTGAGAAAATTCTACAAACTCCTGCAAAGGACCAACCAAATTGGCCATATCAAGGGTGTAAGTACGACCTAGGCAGGTAAAAGTTTGCTTATGATAAATTCCATGGATTGGTACAGGTAAGAGACCTCATACCATGTGGATGTTGGAACATAGAAAAGTGTCATGATATTGATTATAGTAATGCATCCTATATGAATTAGTCATGGTTAGGCCATGCACGGTATATTGAATGCAAGATAGCATGAATGGATAGGCATTGGAAATATTTTATGAACCTTGTAGTTATGCAATGGATGTATGCCTATGAAGGGTGTGAATGACTGATTACATAAGTGTAGGTGCAATGTTGTGATGTATTGCATGAATGCATTGAGATGAATGCATGTGATATGCAGAATAACTAATGACTGAAATGGTGAATTGATGATAATTCAGGAATCATTTTAGAGGTTGCTATGAATGCAGGATAGTCATGATCAATTGGTTGCCAGAAATGCTCTATCGAAGAGCAAGGTGTTATGAATGATATGCTTGTGAAGTAAGGGTATCTAAACCTTCACTTAATTGTATGAATGATATGACTATACCTTGCAATGTTAGTATGATAATGATTGCATGAAATAAATGAGCTTTGATAATATTGATGCGACTAACAATTGGAAGTATCTGAATTTTATAAATTCTGAAAATGCTTCGGTGATGGTTGTAGCAATGAAAATGTTATATGCATCCAGAATTACCAAGTGTTTGGTTGATTGAAGCTTATGTTTCAGGTAGATTATTTTGAGCATGGCAGTGAGAGGTAATACCCTGACCTATGACAGAATCTACCATGTGAAAAAGCTTATTAAATTTGAATTGTGAATTTCAAATTTAAGAAATTGCTGACAACTACTAGTCACTATCGGCTTGCATAAGATTGTGTTGGATGTTTGAAGCTCATGTTTCAGGTATATTATTTTGAGCATGGTAGTGAGAGGTAAGACGCTGACCTATGATAGAATCTACCATGTAAAAGAGCCAAACCTTATGAGAAGAATTCTCATGGTTGGGAAAATAGTTGGTTGTTAAATTTGAATTGTGGCTTTCGGATTTAAGAAAGTACTGATGACTACTAATCATTGTTGGCTTGTATGAGATTGTGTCAGGAGGGACGCATGGTAAGTGGGTATTCATGTTATGATAGTAAGCATAAAATTATAATGGGCATAGTAGTGCTGCTTACAAGAGACCCACAATTGAGCAAGTCAATTTCTGTAGTAGATAGAATTGCAAATTCTTATTGAATTTGATTACTAATGTCATTGCTTGGTTATGGAACGATCAATTTGGATTATGCTATCAGGTAATGATTGGCTGTTTGGATATTTGATGAATGTACCAGAAGTACATGCTGCAGGAAGACCATGTGTGATGGCTTGCAGAAGCCAAACCTCATGGGAAGTTTTTCCCTTATCTTGGAAATGGGTTTCGGGTGAAACGCCATTAGACATTTTGAAATGTCTCATCTGCATTGCATGTTTGGTAATAACATGAGTGAGATGGTATGGGTTATGTCAGTAAGACATGTGTGAATGTGAAATGTAAAAAGGAGTTGGGGAGGCTAACTGAGGGACTGTTAACTCAGGGAAGGAGCCTCCATTCCTCCTTGACAAAGGCATACTGCAACGACAAATGGATAAGTGTTCTGTGACCCTTGCTATGAATATGCATGTTTAATTGCTAAAATTACATATGCAGAACATGTTTGATTTTATTTCCATGATGGCCGATTGCTTGAGTGTGCATAGAGCCTACATGGCACACACCGGGGAAGGGTGCACACTTTTCCGATGTTGAGTCATGAAAGGGTTTTCAATATTGATTACACTCTAAGGGGTGGACGCACTCCTGGTGTCTCAATACTTAATAGTGAATGATGAAGAATGTAATTACAGTTTTAGAGAAATAATGCTGATGAGTTTGCTTGTATTGCTTGTGTTGCTTGTGTTGACAGGTTGAATAGATACAGTGGGGTGTTGCACCCTAAAGGTAAAGGTAAAGGTAAAAGTTAAATGGTTGCGGAGTAAGGATTATTGTTGATAAAGTGTGTGTTGGTATAAGTGTATGTTGGGCTATGATATGCCTGAGGATCCATAGTAGATCCTAGACCTGAAAAGGGTCGTGGTAAAGTTCCAAGCCCAGTTGACATGAGGATGTACTGGCTGGACATGAATTAATTGATGTATTGGCTTGATTGCCTATGGTCTGATAAACCCAAATGTAGGTTGGCTTGACTGTGCTTGATATATATAAAAGGATGTTGTGGAGTAGCCTGCGTGCTGACCTAACATCTAAGTCCATAGGCGATCCCAAGGCTTGCAAAGCGAAGCAGGATCCTGTGGACAAACGAGGAAATGCATAATACAGATAAGTATTGGATTATTTTGCTTATGAATATACATGTGTATATGATTTGGTTATGATGTTTTATCTCTAGAACAAGATAAAACTGATGAGAATAAACTAAACATGTGGATCCATTCAATGTTTGGATATAGGTATCGCTGGAAGCGAGGACTATGAGAGCATCATAGGGATGCATGTGGACATGTGACTGTCCTGGAAAGCTCATAATGAGCGGTAATGAAAAAGGTGCTAGTAAGACGAGGGAGTACTAGCAATTGAGACAAACCATGTGGAGAGACTCCATGGTTTGAAGGTCTGAAATAGACCAAAGACACTAAGTGTCATGACCAAGAGAGATTGGTCCAGCATTCATGGTGAAGTGAAAGAGGCTGAGAGAATGAAAAGCCACTGCGATGGTGTGGGTTCCAGGATGGAACAAAACAAAGAGGGGAAAAAATATTACTTCTCTCTCTTTCCTTTTGATTATATATATACATATACATTTATGCATTGTGAAAACAAAGGATTGTTTAATGCATGTATGATTGAAATGAAATGTGTGTGTTTGCTTAAGTAAATTTGTGAATGCTGGAATAGTTAATTCCCTACCCAGGAATGGACATGAATGAGCTCATGTACTTGTTGGGAAGGCATGAAAAATATGAAAGTTTCCTTGATGAAACTTGGACTGTCATGCAAAATGGGTAATTAACTGACTGATTTTAATGTCTATATTATGCTTGGTCTGATAGAATTTCAATGGTGCATTTCACAGGTGAGAAAGGTGAAACCAGGTGGTGCACATTGATCATGGTAGCAGATCAAAAGTTGCTGGACTTAGCTGGAAGTCTCCTTCAAGTGATTGCCAAGACCCAAGATAATCTTGGGCAGATGCTCAAGATACAAAGAAGGCAGAAGGAAATGAACCACCAGATTTTGCAAGACTCTATTGGTTTGCAAAAGGAGGTGAAAATCCTTCTGGGAGAAATCAAAAAGGGAAAGGAAGGCGGATCAGCAATGGGACAATTGTCCAAGCGACCCGATAAGAAACGGTCCAGGCATGGAGACTCAAAGGAAATTGAGCAGGTAAAGATGAAGCAGCCAGTGAGATGCTGGAGATGCAGAGGACATCATTTACGCCGGGACTGCCCAATGAGGGAACATGATGAAGTCAATAGCCGCAAAGTTCCTAGAATTTGGGATCAGTGGGAAGCTGAGAACCAGTAGGAGAAGTCCATGGAAGCCGAGGGGCTTGGTCTTGAACGTTCAAAGTAGATGATTGAACGTGGGACATATCTGCAATTTTGAAATTTTGATGTGCAATTGTATATGTATTATATATAGGTAATGGAACACCGAGGACAGTGTTATTCCAAGGGGGAGGGGAATGTCACATCCTCAGTTTTGACCCTGTTTGCATGATGTATAAAATGTAATTAATCATGGTGAGGAGCTCAAGGAAAAATCCCACCATCGATTTGGCTGTGTATGTTTCGGCAATGGGGATAGTTGCTGATGGTATATCATTTTATCCGGCACATTATGGTTGGCATCATGTAAATACGCACATCAATTAAAACTAAAACCACAACCAGCTACGGCAGTGCAATGTTGAATGAAAAGGGCATGGTTCCAAAGGATAAGGGGTGGGGGATGTCAAACCTTGGTCTATGGGGGAAAAACCCATGTGTTGCCACCTTGTTTGTTTTGCCACCTCTCTTGTTTCACCAACCTCTTCAATGACTTGGTTTTTTTTGTTGGGGGTAGTTATGGCTGAGTTGTTGAGGGAAGTTATTGCGGGAGGAAACATGGGTAAGGGGGAAGCAACTCCATTCTTTACCATTCCTCCATCTTCTCCATGAAGCCATTCTTCTCGGTCTGTTCACTCTCACGCGGAGGTCGGTTCATCTCCTCACACGCCGGGTCTTCACCTTCACGATTATGGTCTATTCGTTCCCTCTAGGGTCAGTTCTTCCTCATGTTGGTCGGTCGATTCGTGCACACAGGCTAGGATCCTCATGCAGAGAGGCATTATGTTCATCCTCACGCACCAGTCGCGGGTCTTCTATGGTTGTGTACGCAAGGAGTAGGTGAAACGGCCTCAAGGGCCCCATTTCCACTGGTATGTGTCATAGCCGTGGTTTTAATCCATGTTTTCTGCTTGCTGTTGGTTTCACCCATGATTGGGTTGCTGTTGTGTTTTCCCCATGATGTTTGGGGACTGTTGAGAGTCCGATTTCTGTTTCCACTTCGGACTGTGCATGTGTGTTCATCCATGCTCTTCCTGGGCTACGTCGTTTCCTTTACGCACAGACTGTGAGTTGGTCTGTCCCCACCTTTTTGTCTGTGTAAGTCCTTCAGCATTTACATTGAGGATTGTGTGTGCTGTGGGCTCTTGGGTGTGGAACGACTGTTAGTTCCAGGTATGTTGGCTGAGTTTTCTCCTTGGTTGAGACTGTGGATTGTGGCCATCATTTCATTGTGAGTTTGGTCTACTGATACACCCTGGTTCGGGTACAGTTGCTGAGTTGTTTTGGCCACGTTAGGGCCAAGAACAACTCTGTGTTGTCTTGTGTACTTGAGCTGTGCTCATCTCTTGTTTGGGATTATCCCTGGTTGTCCTAGCCTTCTTCACAGGACTGTGAAGGGATTGTTATGATGCGGGTGTGCAGTGGTTGGTCTTCGGGCTGTGCTGGCTTGGCTGATTGAGAAAGGCCTAGTAAACCCAGTGGTGTTGGTTTGGCTGATTGTGTCCCTTGGCTATGTGTAATCCTGCATTGACCCTTATCCTTGGAGGAATCATGCCTAGCTCGGGGGTGGCAGTGTGCTGAGAGATTGATGAGAATGCGGGCCTATGGTTGGGTGGAATGTTGCAGCGACGTAGCTGGTTGCGGGATTCTTCATCAAAAGATAAGTACTGCTGTCACTTCATCTCTGCAATTTATATCTATTGTTTTACGAATTATGAGGAACATATGAATGCTGGAATGTATGTGTGTTGCTTCCGCTGATTATTGAGTAACTCTGTACGTTTGTACAATTATGCATCTATGCATCCTGTTATGGATCATGTTAAGTTTCCTAATTTCAGCATTTGATGATTGTATATGTTCATGGGGCCGTTTTCCCGTATGCATGGTGTTGGTCGCGTCCTCTTCTTCGGTCTGAGGGATGGGGACGTGACATGTGTTGTTTGTGGAAGATAATTTTTCTTGAGCATCCATGGCCTTTAGGCCTCCATTCATAGCTAGCTTGCTAGTTCCTTACCTCTAGCCTTCAGAAAAATTTAAAAAACTTGAAATCTATCTATCAAATATTGAAAAAAATATATGAAAATACATAGATTCAATCACAATATTTGGGGGAAACTGGAATTGCGTCATATTAAAAACAGGAGGAAAATGATTACAACCCCATAATAGGTGAATCCCTTTATCCGTTTCTCTAAACCATCCTTCTCCATCAAAGCTAATGACCACCAAAACACTTGATATGAAAAAGACTCTATCTATCCTTCAAATCCTACAACATGCCTTTGTTTTTCTTACCTTTCCTCCCTAATTCACCTCATATGCCTTCCTTTTATAGGATTGGGCTTTGAGCACCCAATCTATTAACCATGAATGCGAGATTAGAATTTTTTAATATTTTTAATTATTTCCTTCCAAAAACCCACTTTCCTTAGTTTTTAAGCATTTCAACTTGATTTTCGGTATTTCTAGGACAATTAATACCCATATTTGGTATTTTTTTCCACTGTGTGAGTTATAGGAGTTGGTTTTCGGCACTTAATTGGTCATGGAATTGACCTCTTTAGAGACACCTTGTCTTCAAACATTTCTTCCTTTATGGAATAAGTGATCAAATGAGAGATTGAAGCTCTCAATTATTCTAGAACTATGATCTTCATGTTGCGGGGAAAATACAAAAATGTTTTCAGACCAACACTCTCAAGGGTGTTAATTTTATTGTAACAGATTCCCCCTAATCTGTGAGGTCCAAAGCTATGCCGAGGGCCAAAATACTATGAATTATCTTTCATTCTGATACTCTTTGTATAAACACTCTTTAGTGATCAGGGCATGATGGAAAATGATGGTTTATGAATGCAAAAGTTGGAGAAACACCTACAAGTCAAACAAGGAAATTTCCCAAATATACAATATCTTCCTAAGGTGGGTATACCCATGATTAGCAGTAAACAAGCATGACCAGGAACAATACACAGTGGATCCATGCCAAAAGTAAATTCTGTAAAAATGTATAAGTGCACATTTGATCAGTGCAACATATCCAGGTCTTCATGATACTTTGACATGGTATTTTAATTTTGTGCAACTCGGGAAGTACATTGATGAGTGATACAAATGTATTTTTTAAGGTCTTCAATACAAACCAACAATAGTACAAGTTTATATCATGCGAATAAATGAGATAATGTCAAGCATAATTAAACACCATATAATTACCAGTCCTTGATTATACTGTTAACATATATGAGGAGTCCCATCGATAATGATGATGGAATCCAAGGTACTTGAGTACAAACTGACAAGTGTGAATAGATGTTTTGATGTCGGACACTTGTAGAATAAAAAAATCAGGGGTCATTGATGTATACCCACTATCATTTGCGAGGAAACATGCCACTAATGACTGCAAGATCCAAGGTACTCACTGAGGTTTCTAGATCTGTTTCCTAGATGATGATTTGGAGTCAATACGAACATATCAGTAAGAAGGAGGGAATTAATGCATCCCACATCAACTAACATGAAACTGAGATCAATAGGCTGATATAATTTGGTAGAGCTGCGATATCCAACACTTTATACTGACACAAGGAAGAACAACATGATTGGTTAGGAACATTTGAGGAATGGCTGAAACTAGTTTGACTTCCCTTGAACACATAACATGATGCAAAAATGGATGCTTGGAAACATAAGACTCGAGTAACCAACCATTGTAAAAATTTTCAATTCCAGATGAATTAACGAAATCTCCATAGATGATGGGAAGGGTAACATATTGCTGGAGATCTGCTTAGGTTACTGGTACAATTTCCTAAGGAAAATGGAAATGGTGTACTAGAAGTAGATCCAAAATTATGTGTTGTGTTCAAGGGTGACTATTACTGACTGTTTCCTTTGTCTCAAAGATTCAATATGACATGATTCAAGTTTCCCCCTTTTTTTTATTTTTGTGTTTTTTAATTTTTAGTACTTTTTCATTTATTAGCTTGAAAAAAGAATAAATAATGCTATGGTACGTGGGAGGGAATGACTGTTGCATGGGAGTACTCTGTTTTTCAAGAGCATGGGTCAGGCCAAAGCAAAGATACATATTGCAAACAAGGGCTAATCTAGTTGTGCACACTCTTACGAATATTCCCTCCATCGATTGGCTATTTGAAGCAAGATTATGTGTCGACAGATGGTGAAATATAACCAAGTAGACTTGGTTATCCAATTTGATGCGATGAACAAGTAGGAAGGGGGCAATGTGGTTTAGTTCATGCTAATTCTTGTGAAAAAACTAAAATCATAAATCACAATGAATCATGGTCCATCAACTACCTGAATCAAATAGTTCTCACATCTATAGGTCAACTTAAACAGAAGAAATGGTTTATAGGCATTTTGGGAAAAAAGTGACTGCAAAGGCATATACGCAACATAAGAAATAATCACCGAAGTAGTAATAACAAATGTTACTGCAGATATTTTAACATGTGTTTATGTAAACTGACACGAAAAAGGGATCCCACCAGGAAATGGTTAGAACTATATGGAAGAGAAGTATGTGGTCTCAAACTAAAGGTCATCATGGGATTAATTGGGATCCCAAGCCTATGAGAATAACTCAGCATGGGAACCAAAATGGCAATGGGGTGATGAATAGGGTGTCCCATTTTTGGTAGTCTCTCTTGTTGGAATGGTGGAAAATACAGATATGATGGGCTGACCAACAATTTCCAACAAGTTCGACCCTATGGAAATTTTGGGTTGCAAAGGTTCAAATGAATCTTCATAGAGGGAAAACCTAAACCTATATGCATGCTTCCAGATATACCTGATAATATCAAGGAACATACAAAAGATACTCCTATACTTGGGTGGATTTAAACCAAATATGCTCTCAGTGGCCCCACAAAAGATGTCCTTACGTGGGTACAACAAAATGTTTATGATTTCAAAGATAGTTTCGTCTGATGACAAAATTATGTGCAAGAAATCAAGTGAGCTGGGAGATCTCACAGGGAAAATGGGCCAAGTAATAGGATCATATTCCTCCATCAAGGGAATATATTGATCCAAATATGCCGAATCCATTTGAACAGCTTGGTATGACACTTCTACAATAGATAAGGGTTGTGAGATCATAAAGTTTCCCACGAGGGAATTGTTTTTTAACGATCCTACCCTAATATCTCGAACCTCCTTTAGAGCATCCCTAATGAAAGGAACATTCGATTGGATAGAAGTTTCAAGCATGCAGTGATCTAATTGGTCAATCATGACAATCTTCCCCCAATCAGGGAACCGAATCACTTGGGACTTTGAAGTCACTATAGATATCATCGCATGTATCCAACTAAGTCCTAATAGAAAATTGTAATCTATAGGCGCATCTACTACCTCAACATCTACTATGACAGTTTTTCCACCCCATTCAATAGGGAAGGATATAATGAGTTTGTGAGGAGACTACGAATGTCCGTCAAATGCTTTTCAGACAGTATGGGATTGAACTAAGATGAGTGATCTTAATGCTTTCCAACATTTAAATGACATGACACAGGCTAAGGCCCCTTCATCAAATCAATTTTGAAAGATATTATTGTCATGAGATGTTCCTTTAATATGAAAATTAACTTTGGAAGGAATCCTACAAGTTGATTGGTCTAAGTCTAATTTGATCAACGCTGCATCGGATGGATCAACATCTCTAGTTGAAGACAATAGTTCCTTTCTTTGTGTAGGAAAATATTGCAACACCTCCATGGAGGACATGGAACATGGTGCGTGAGATATTTCCTCAACAACATTTTTGTTATGAGCAGATCGTGCATTAGGATTATGCATTGTTCTACATAGATCACCTTTGGGGAGGGTGGTACTATATCTATGGTTGGTTTCTCAATGGTGAGAGAACCACTTGGCTATGATTCTGATTGATCCAATGTACTAGGAGGGACATCATAAGAATTATATATCATTTGAATGTTCACCTCATGATCACACATGAAGACACTGGTATTGGGATCATTTCCTTCTTGTGGGGATTTTGACTGGTTTCCTCCTAGAATATGTACCAACATTGTAGCAACCATTTGATGATGGTCCTATAAAAAAGGTTGCATCAATACAATAGACTATTGTTTCCCACTATCTTGAGCTAGATTTAGTGTATCTCCCTTCCTAAAGTCAACATACTTCTTACTCTTGTATTTCTTTTTATTTCCTCTAAGTTCCATGGATTGAACTATGAGTTTTTCAGGAGTTTGGGAAGGATTAACACTGTGCTTACCCTTGTACTTATTATTCTTACCCCTAAGGTCCATGGATTGAACTATGAGGATATTAGAAGTCGGGGAAGGCTTAGCATGTTGCTGCATATCTTGACCAGTTGTAGGTTCTAAAGTTTGAACAGACATTTGTCCCATTTGTTGGGTGATCTGCTCAAGGTTGTTGATGAAACCAATCATACCATTAGCATGAGTTCCTTGTGGTGGCCTAGCTGGATCAAAAAAAAGTATTGCAGGTTGGTTCCAAAAATATTGGTTACTTTATGGAACCTCATCACTCCATTTTGGAATGTGACTGATGGGTGGATTGCCCCCTTGCGGGGTTAGAATCCAAGGATATTGGACATTTCCTAGAATATGACCATACCATTCATGAATGGGTGGATTTCCCCCTTGTGGGGTTAGAATCCAGTGAGATTGGTTATTTCCTAGAATCTTACCACTCCATTTAGGTGGCCCTTGGATTTGACTAGTATTCCAAGGTGGGTTTCCCCCTTGCGAAGGATGCCCCCAAGAAGATTGGGTAATTCTTGGAACATGATCAAAGGGAGGATTATATCCTGATGGATTTAGGTCCTAAGAATATTGGTTACTTCTTAAAACTTGACCACTGGGTGGATTTCCTCCCGATGGAGTTGGGTCCCAAGAATATTGGTTACTTACTATAACTTGACCATTCCATTGATTTTGTCCTTGTTTTTTATTGGAATTCCAAGGTATGTTTCCTCCTTATTGAGGTTGGATCCAAAAAGATTGGTTACTTTTTGAAACATGACCACTCCATTGTGAAATGGGGTTGATATGTGGATTTCCCCGAGGCATTGTGCTAGGATAAATCAGTGGATAATCCTCTCGGGAATTTCCTCCCATTTCTGAAGGATAATTCCAATTGGCATTTGTGTTCTAGGATGCATTATTTCTTCCAGGAATATTAACATTCCATGGTAAAGGGCTTCCCACAAAAGTAGAACATAGACAACTATTGTGTGTGCCAAGAGGATTTTGATAACCTCCCAAAACATTTTGAGGCTGCATTGATATGGTTCCCTCAACTCCTGATGAAGCCAAAGGGTCAAGTGTAATGTTCTGCATATCATCCCAAATTTCAAAACGACTAACTAGTGACTCACTTTTCATAAGTATGATTGAGTTTAAAGGATGTGCTAAGGGTGTATTTACATGCTCAAATGTGTGATATTCTATTTTTTCAATTTCAACTAAAGTAAGATCATCCATTCTATCTATGTTTTGTCCATGTTGTGACATATTTTTAGAATTGATTTGATGTTGTTCTTCTCTAGTAACATTTGATTGGGTTTATAAGTAGTGTAGTTTCAAAGTCACAACGATGTGGTTCATGTATATGCCTCCACAATGTAGAGGGGCCCTCAAACTTGGGTAACTTGCCTTGCTGTCGCCTTGACGGGTGGATCAAGAGATTAATCACTCTAAAAATTAATAAAAGAATTTGTTTATTAGAGTATATCAAAATACAATCAAGCAATCCTAAAGGAAGCTAGACTCAACAAAAATCAAAGTTTCCACTCAGCTAAAAAGAATCCTAAGATAATCAATAAGCAAACTTATTTCCAAAGAACCATAGTTCAGTGAAAATCTGGATTTAGAGGGCCTTCCAAAACTAGTAGCTCCCAAGGGACATTATGCCTCAAAATTACTAAATAGTGAAGGTATGAGAAATAGTTACAATGTTCTCTAATCCCTAGGGGTCCAAGTTTTAGATCTTAGCTAGTCACCCTCCCAAGGAGCTGAAACAACCTTGTGTCTGTCTCAGGTATTACGAGTGTCCCCCACTCACAACAACCTATGTGATGCCCTAGGAAAGGAAACTATGGTCATCAATTCACAATCGGTGGCGGGTAGTATAGTCGTCACTCCAGGATAACTCACACAGACTAGCTATCTCAAGAAAGTGATGTCACCCCGAGGACTTTGTCACTTAACTAAGATACTGTAATGTGCTCTTATCCCACCAAATAAGCAAGAGGGGGGGTAGCACCCTGACTAATTCAAATTGACCTCGTGTTTGATTCTTGTGTTAGAAGTGCCTTCCTGACATGCACTCTTTGCTACTAATAGATTTGTTTCTCTTTAATCAATACTAGTTTAAAAGTTTTGTGGCCTTGGAGTGTTAACTCTCCAATGTTATCCCAAGGATCTAGCCTAATCTATGTTGGTGATATAAAAAATAATCTTGATATATTTTAGATTAAGCATTGATTTTAGGGTAGTTTGCTTAGTTTCGAGGAATAATGGTGAAACTGGCGGTGTTTGTGAATCAAAATGCTGAACCAATCAAATGCACAATCCTCACTACTCTTTCCTTTATTTCAATTAAATTATATATTATGGAAGAGTAAGAGGTTCTTTGAGGTCCTTCAAACATGCAAATTGCAAAATAGAATCACTTTTAGAAATTTGAAAAAAAAATTTCAACTTTTTAGCAAGGGTTCAAGAGGTTGGATTCAAACATAAGATGTGTTCAATTTGCTTCAATTATCACTAATTTTAAACAAAAAAATGTTTGAATGTTCAATGTTTTTGTTAGGTATAACTCCCGATTGATTGATATTACATTGCCAAAAGCTATTATTTATACATTAGATGTGGCGGTTGAAAACCAGCCTTTTCACCTTCCTAT